>JASAMX010019884.1:0-12605 GCA_030248175.1 Microlaimidae sp. YZB2_3 | reverse complement strand
ACCTGACCCTTTCAAAATTTTGCACCCATGGTCGACCCCCCTAAAAAGCTAGGGGGGTCCGGACCCCCCTCCTAGAATTCAAAATTCGATTTACCCCGGGTAACCACCCGCCCTAGCTTCCCCGACCGTGCTCACCTATGCTGACATCCCACCGTAAAACCCCTCCCCTAGCCGTAGTACGTCGGTGATCTATAATAATGAAGTGTGATGATTTAGCCGCCACAAATATTAAAATTTTAAATTTAGTGACACCGTACAAAATTATCAAATATTGACGAAATGTTTCGTAAAACTTCAAGCCACTGTCATCACTGCAGGCTGCTTATGAAACAGGTTTATTTACAATCACGTAACCAAACAATTGTAGTAGTAAAATTTTTTTTTCAAAATTTAGGTTACTGGTGTAATTAATTAAAAGTTTTTAGGGGAAACAAAAAATTTTAAACACAAATCAATAAATATATAATTATAAACTGTTACATTAAACCAAATTTAGAAATTCATACATTTTTCTCTCTTTTTTTCAATTTACTTCACATATTTTTTTGTTTGTATTCTTCTTGGATTGGCTTGGTGTTGTTAATAAACCTAAAATAAGTGTGGACGCTATCAGTTAAGTGGTACGCAGAAACGAAAGCTTTTATCACCCGCTTACAACGCCTATCAACAAACGGAAGAGGCGTGGGAGGCCAGAAGAGAAAACCGTATTGTCAAAAACAACAGCGCCCAACCTTGTAAGTTGTTTTTGTTATAAAACTCATATAACTTGATCACTTAGAAATCATATTCTTTCTGGTCATTTTTATTTCGCGAATAAGAAAGTTATTATTTTTTTAAGACAAAGAAAAAAGACAAGCTAACAAGCAAAAAAATGGAACCTTCTGTAAGAATTGAAACTAATTTATTGATTTTTTTAGATGAAGCCATGGTAGAAGTACAGAAGAAATATGTCGGAGGAGGAGTGGCCAGCGCTATAGACGTTGACATCGTAAGTAGCAGGTTTATAATGTAGACTTATTATTATTATTATTATATTATTATTATTATTATACCAAATTATTTATTTTCTTTTGCCATGGCCGACGCTTCGCGTAGGTTGGCGCCGCTACACGGCGCAGGCGGCAGCGCTGCGCACTATTTTTGTGACACTTTTTCTCCCCCCAGACCGCCCATCTCCCCGAAATGAAATCCTTGCTACACCACTGCTCAAATACCCATTTTTAGCGTTTTTAGTACTGGAACCATCCCCCCCCCCCCAAAAAAAAAAAAAAATATGAGGGGGTCTGGAGTCCAGGGTACCTTAATTTAAAGGAGGGAGGTGGTGTCAGCAGTAATCGAGATTTTGGGGGTATAATCCCTCCCCCAAACCCCCTGTCCACTTATGTTCATACCCTGTAGCCTTGTTGTATTTGCATTACCTAAAACTTATCTCTCCTATGCAGATTATGCAAAGAGCTAAGACAAGCCAGGAGGGGCGAAAAATAATAAGCCACCCAAAATGAACTACACTTGTTAGAAATCTAGAGCGGAGTTTATTATTTATTGCCTAGCCCCAATAATTTAGTGTTTTCTTACCGCTTCAGAATTTAATAGATTAGTTTAACTTATTAAAGCATTGTGTTACATTTTGTAGCTTGTTATTCTGACATTAAGATTCAGATTAAGTTTTTCTTCATAATTGTCTTAATTTTAGATGGTAAATAGTTTGCGTTGGAAAGACCAATTGGATGATCTGAAAGATATCATGTACAAGTAATCAATTTTCCTTATTAAAATTAATATCATCAATTTCATTTCACCGCGAAATACCACATTATGACTCATCTCACTTAGGTTAACTAACAGCAATATTATTTTTGATTTTAGTGATTATGAATTGATATCACAAGCCATAATCACAATCGTTTTGGCATAGTTTGTCATTTAAAATAGTTTTAAAGATCAGGCTTCCCATTATGGATCAAAACTTTTAGGTTACCTAATAGGATAATATGCACCACTAAACAAACACACTCCAACACGCATTCCATCTAATAGAAACTCAACATCTTCAGATATCTTCTTAGTCTCAGATTCACTCCTCACCTCAACAGACTGGCATACCCAAACGACGTTAAGCTCAGACCACCTTTTGATAATCGTCAGCATTCAAACTACTTCAACAATAGCTCCAACAACTAGGAAAACATTCACAAATCTCAACAAAGCCGACTGGACCAGGTATACAAATGAAATAGACGCTAAATTATCCATCATCCTCAATCCAACAGAGGTCAAACGAGACAAAAAATGTTTATATTAATCCTGAACAAAGCTTCCGCGCACAACATCCCTGCTGGTTGTCGCAAAAATTTTCAGCCTAACCTTACTCCAGAAACAATTCAGCTCATCAAAGAGCGTGACACACTCCGCCAATCCAATCCCCACTCCGCCCAGATACAAGAGCTCAACAACAACATTCACAACCTAATTCATTCCATTGCCACCAAAAATAGCACTCTTTTTGGATAACTTCAGCCACAAAGCCAACCCAACAAAACTCTGGAAAACAATAAAATCTCTGGACAACAAAACCTCACCCTCACCAGATTCAGCGATAAATTTTAACAGAATTCAAATCAATAACCGTCTAGAAATGGCAAACAAATTAAACAAACAATTCACTCCAAACAAACCCTTTAAAACTCCAAAAGAAAACCATAACTTTTTCAGAAATATCAAAAAACTTACCCAGGATCCATTCAAAATCACAACCGTAGAGGTCGAAAAAGCGATTAAAACAGCAAATAACTCAAAAGCGCTTGGCCCAGACAATCTAACCATATTTCATCTTTAAACACCTTGGTCCCCTCGGAATCAAATACCTAACTGATCTGTTCAACCTTTCTTTCAAAACAAACAGTATACCAAACATCTGGAAAACCTCATTCATAATTCCACTTCTAAAACTTGGAAAGGATCTTAACATTTCAACCTCCTATAGACCTCTTCTCTGCCCAGCCATAAAAACTTTGGAAGCAATAATTCAACCGATCCTTCTCCAACATCTAAAACAGCACAAAGATCAGCATGGATTCAAACCCTAACATTCAACAACTACTGCCCTGCTTCAACTCACAACTGACATAGCCACTAGATTCAACCAAGAAGCTCCACCTAAGCGTACAATAGTAGCCGCCCTGGATCTCACCAAGGCATTTGACACAATCAGCGTTGACATTCTAATAACCAAAATAGCCAACAGCACACTTCAAGCCTACCTCATCAGATGGCTGAGTACAGTGGCGTGCCCAGGATTTCATTTTGGGGGGGGGGGCGGTCTGAGGGGGGGGGTACATACTAACCCTGATGGGGGTCTGGGGGGCCGCAGCCCCCCAGAAACGAGGGTCTGGGGGGCGAGAGCCCCCCAGCGAGGTCAAGGGGCAGAGCCCCTTGTCAGGGGGGTCCAGGGGCAGAATGCCCCCCAGGGGAGAAAATTTTGAATTTAAGGCGCTAAAATACACTAGAAATTATAATTCCAGATGATAATTAAAACAAAATTTAAGGTTTTTTTTTCATATCCATTTAAAACATGTGTTTAAAACGTTAATAAAAGGTTAATAGTGTTTATAGTAGTTTTATTTAACGTGTATGCCTTAACTATTGAGCGGTAAAATCGATTTGAAATTGAAAACTGAGATAAATTGTCAATTTAAACTACCCGCGAAGCGGGAAAAATTTGGTTTTTTAACTATTAATATGTTTTTGGAAGGCATCAGGAAAGTTTCTGTATTAATATTTAAGAAAAAAAAATTTTCTCTCCCAAAATTCAAAAAACGTAAGGGTCCCCCCTTACGAAAAAATCTGGCTTCGCTGGATTTCGGGGGGAGGGGGGGCGGCCGCCCCACCCCCCCGCCCCCCCCCCTGGGCACGCCACTGGCTGAGTGGTTACCTCAGAGGCAGAACCAGCAAAACAATTTTCAGAGAATCAACTTCTAAAGCCAGGATAGTTCAAACAGGAGTTCGCCAAGGCTCCATAATCTCACCAACCCTTTTCAACTTTTAGATTTCTGACCTACCACCACCACCTCCAGCTAATGTCAAAATAGTCTCCTATGCTGATGATATCACAGTTTACTCAACCGGAAACAAGATTACTGAAATGGAACTCAATCTCACCAACTACCTCAACATTTTAAATCAATATCTGGACAAAAACTTCCTCAAACTTTCAACAGAAAAATCAAGTCATTATTTGTCCCCCTTGTCACAAGAGTTTAACTACCATCCAAAGGTGACTACAGACAACAAACTTTTACCGCTAAACAAAAACCCTAAAATCCTGAGTGTTACTTTTGAACCAAAACTAACATTTAATAACCACGCCATCAACATAAACAACAAAGCATCCAGGGGCCTATTTCATAAAAATTGCCTGTAATTAATTTACAGCTGTAAATTAATAAACGCATATTTTTCTTTTATTTTTTTAATTAAAAAGTATATTAATAAAATTGCGTTTAGAATTTAAAAAAATACATGTCTGTAAATTCTGTAAATTCCACAGTTACGTATGTATTTTTTAATTAATAAAATAAGAAGAAATTAAATGCGTTTATTAATTTACAATTTCAAAAATCTTTATGAAATAGGCCCCAGGTGCAACAACTTAAAGCCCTGGCTGACACCAGCTGGAGCCAACAAAAAGAAACAATAGTTACCTCCTTCAAAGCAATAGGGCGCTCAATTATCAACTACAAAGCCTCCATTTGGTCACCCAATCTATCAAAATCTCATACTCAAAAACTTCAATCAACACAAAACTCGGCTCTCAGGATAGCAACCGGCTGCCACAAAATGGCCCCAACTGACCACCTACACCAAGAGACCAAAGTCTTGCCAATAGAAAACCACACCAACCTCTGCCTCTACACATTTTTTAGCAAAAACCATGCAGCCAACACACCCATCCAACAAAATTACAGCCAGCGATAATAGACCAAGAGAGATGAAACATACCCTACAATCAAAATTTGGACCAACAGCTAAAAGTTTCTACAACAACATACTCACAGAAAAAACCATCCTATCAACCATTCATTCATATTTTGTCAAAGAAAACATGTCACAACTCCAACCTAATGTCCTATTCAATAGAAATCCGCCACCAATTGACATAAGCAAGCAACAACTCCCCATAAAGTCAAGAACTTTTCCAGCACAACTTAGATCCAGACACTGCCACCACACCAACTCATTCTGATCCAGAATCAACAACTCCATCAAAAACGAATGCCCCCAATGCAGTGGCAAACCTCACAATGTCAAACACCTTTTTGCATGCCCTCAAAAACCGACAGCTCTCAAACTAGAAGACCTATGGGAAAAACCAGTGGATGCGGTCAGGTTCACAGAGGACATAACATGAAGCTCCGGCCATAACAACAACAACCCCTTTTTGTCAGGTTGGAAACCTATATAATTTGTCCTTTTTATGTTCATACCATTTACACGTTTACCTTATAAAGTTTGTTTGCGATTTTTAAAATGACAGGATGGTTGGTCAATTTTGTATTGCAATTATGTACCTTGATTTTAGGTCTAGAAATAAAAAAAATCAATTTATCCTATTGTTAGCGTGTAGGATTTTTTTAATCTCTAAGTTCCGTACCAGCAAACGCTTCTGAGTTCTGATACTCTTTTTAAAAATTTCGACTGCAAAGCTCCTTAATGCGGCTTGTTAATAATTAATTCTTGTTAAAACACTATGATTGATTAATATTACAATACCAAAATATTTAGATTTCGACATTCTGCGCAGGCCTGCCTGGCGCTAGATTCCACCAATCACGCCATTCTCAGGCTGTGTTTGGAACATGAGCACTTTCGTCTGGTGGATTTTTTTCTCAAGGACCCTGTAAGAAAGAGTTTGCTTGTTCTCATTATATTTTAGTTTATTGTTGTTATTATCGTCACTATCGTGACAGAAATTTAAGAGGCATAATCGTCATAATACATGTTTGATGCAGTATGCTCTGTTATCATACCACAACGGTGCTGTTTGAAAGAAACGCGCTATCGGCTGAGCAAAGAGCAGATTTTCCTTGTAGAGAAGCCAAAAAATAATAACTAATTGTATTGCTACATTTTTTTCTATTTCACATTAATGTTATTATATATTTTTTCTACAAGATTTCCTTGTTCAATACATGTTAAAGATAAAATTTATTTTATTGTTTAAAATTATTCAATTATGTAAAAATGGGATTTTTTAATATAAAAATGATTTTTTTGTAACATGTTTTTTAGATTAACTATGGTGTTTTTCCTGATCCTTACATTGCCAATTTACTGTTAAACCGTCTCATAGAACGCGCTGATTATGGCGGTAAGGAGTAAAAATATGTTTAAAATATAAGTTGTACATGAAAATACAAAAGTTTTGTTTTTGAATGAATCATGGTAGTGTATTGTGGTGTAATTGCACGTCTGCTTTAAACGACATAAATAAATACCAAAGAAGAAGCCCATTTTTTATTCTCCTAATAGCTTGTTTTAGTAATAATTATTTCTTCAATTCAAAGATTTGAAAGAATGACTTAAGTTTTATTAATTTATTGTATGCAAGAGCGTAACCAGGGGGGTTGTCGGGATGCAAAAAACGCCATTCTTTTTTGGGTTGGTGGAAATATAAACTTGGGGGTTCACATGAAAATTTTTTAAAAAGTTTCTTCGCACTCTGCTCTGCTTAGCGCTCGACTCGTGGTATCTTCTTTGCTCGACTCGTAATAGCTTTTTGCAACTTTTAAGGGATTTTTTTGATGAATACCAATACCAAATTTGAAAATTTTTTGCGCTGTCGCACGATATTTAACGTTATACTTTTTTAAACTTAAAATAATAAGTTTAACTTAAAAAACACGACAAATAAAAGCGAAAATAACGACTTTGCTTTTTTACAAGGCTTTTTAATGTTTTTTTAACGGTATTTAAAAAATGTCTAGTTAGCACCGCCTACAACCCCACTCCCTTCAAAAACTTTTATGGAGTGCAATGCAGCCTTGTGTCCTTTGCCAGTAACCAGGGTTTTGTTCAACTCGGTTTGTTTCGTCTGGCACGCTCCTCGCCTTGCTCACCCCCTCTTCCCACTCCAGGAGGAGATCAGCAACCGCTGCAGGGTTCGCCCAAAGGTCTTCTGGTCCCAAGGTCGTATTAATGTGTGTGCATTGAAAAGATGTTGTGTTGTGTTTATTTGTGTTTTACATAGCGGGCAGTTTGGTGATGTGTATTGTGTGGGATTGATTTTGTGTAGGTAGGCATAGAGGAAAGGAGATTTCCCTGCCTTGAGTTGGGCAAGGGTTCTCCTGACCCCGCGAGGAAGATTTTCTTCCTCGTTGCTTATTGTTGGTGCTTCTGTTTGAAGTATTGGGTTTATTGGAGTGTTGTTGATGTGATTTGCGACTGTGTTTGTGTGGATTTGTTTTAGTGCTTTGTAAGTTTTGTTGTGTATGTCTGTTGGAATGTTTGTTGTGTAGTTGTTATTGTGAAATATTGTTTGTTTTTTGAGCCTGCTGGGTGCAGGTTGTTGTGTTAAGTGGTTGAGTGGATTGTTTGTGTTTATGGCTGCCAATTTTACTTCTTTTTGCGTGGAGTTGAATGTGAGTTGCTATTGGGAGGACTTTTGCCTTTGTGTGTATGATGTGTGTGTTTGTGTCTGTGGTGTGCCCTGTTGCGACCCTGTGAGCAGTGTTTTGTATTGTTTGCAGTTTGTTAATTTGTGTGTTTGATGTTGTGGGGCCCCAGACTGTCTTGCATACTCGATTTATTGGTCGAGTGATTGCCTTGTATGTGTGAGTGAGTGTCTTTTGGTTTACACCACGATGTTGCTGTGAGTGCATTTATGATTTTGAGTGTTTTGCGTGCTTTGCTGTGTGTATTTTCGATGTGTGTGTTAAATGTAAGCTTGGGGTCAAAGGTGAGCCCCAAGATTTTTGGGTTTTTAGTTGTGATAAGTGTTGTGTTGTTTATTTGTAGTGATAGTTGTGTGTTGTACTCTGCAGTGTCCGGTGTGAATAGTGTGGATGTTGTTTTGCTTGCATTTAGTGTGAGTTGGTTGTTGTCTGTCCATGTTTGTATTGCGTGTAGGTATGGTTGTATTTGCAATGCAACTTTTTCTTTGTTTTCGAAATCCTGGCTATGCTCCTGATTGTATTTTTCTGTTATTATAAAGCTGTGAGGTTTTGCTATATTTTACTCAGTTTTTGTGCTTCTACTGTGATTTATTATTATCCTGTAAATCTACATTATTAATAATAATAATGTTTTACAGGTGCCGCCAAGCTGGCGTCGTTCATAATGCAGCAAGAAATGTTTGATAACCAATTAACTTGTTACCTCTCGGTCTATGCCTGCTTGAAATGGCTCGAAAACGGAGGTACATTTTTACACAAATATTTTAGCTTTGCTATTGAATATTAACAAAAAAAACAACAAAAATTCGAAAAAAAGGAAATTCTTTAAGGAGGGCTAATCTCCCCAGATACTTTATTTTTTTAATGGTATTATTTAAAATTTTTAATTTTGCAGAAATAAGCTTACAAATCTTTATAAATTAATTCTGTTTTTAAAACAACATGAAATTTTTGAGAGTTTTATTTTCTTGTAAAATGTCTCTATTTTCTTAAACGGAGATTATGCCAATACATCACATTTATCATAACTTAAATTGTTTAAATTCTTCTTATAAAAATATCTTGGCAGTCTCACTACTTTTGTTTCTTAATTATGGCCGGCCCGCTTCAGCTTTAAAAAAAAAATTCATCTTACCCCTTTTTTACCTTTCTATTAATTTTTTTAAAAATATTTTCAACGTTTTGTTACAAAACTGATGACAATTATTATTGATTTAAATTTTTTACAATATCCGTCCTTTCAGTGGCGTGCCCAGGATTTCATTTTGGGGGGCGGTCTGGGGGGGGGTACATACTAACCCTGAGGGGGGTCTGGGGGCGGCAGCCCCCCAGAAAAGGGGGGTCTAAAATACACTAGAAATTTTAATTCCAGATGATAATTGAAACAAAATTTAAGGTTTTTTTTTATTCCTATCCATTTAAAACATGTGTTTAAAACGTTAATAAAAGGTTAATAATGTTTATAGTAGTTTTATTTAACATGTATGCCTTAACTATCGAGCGGCAAAATCGATTTGAAATTGAAAAACTAAGATAAATTGTCAATTTAAAATACCCGCGAAGCGGGGAAAATTTGGTTTTTTGACTATTAATATGCTTTTGGAAGGCATCAGGAAAGTTTCTGTATTAATATTTAAGAAAAAAAATTTTCTCTCCCAAAATTCAAAAAACGTAAGGGTCCCCCCTTACGAAAAAATCCGGCTTCGCCCGATTTTTGGGGGGGGCCGCCCCCCCGCCCCCCCCCTGGGCACGCCGCTGCGTCCTTTGTAGTTATTCAGAAACTTGAATATGGGTATGGAGCTCTATTGCATTTTACAGTTAGATGAGAATTTGATCTTGCATTTAAATTTCAGGCTTAACAAACCATCCATGGGAAAAACAACTGGACGAAGAAAATGAAGAAGAAGAAGGAAAAGCCAAACCAACTTCTTCTCGCGCCTCTTATGAAGAAGAAGAAGAGGTAATACTGTCGCAAGTTGCGAAAAAATCATACTCTCATACATCACAAGCAACATTCCAAACAGAAAACACCAAGACGGCTTTACACTCACATTCACATAGCAGCAGGTTTCATTCAACAAACCAAAACCACCACACTGTACAGTTGTCATAGCACTTGACATGTCCAAAGGTTTTGACACTGTCAATCATCACACATTCATACACAAACTTGCACAAACACAAAAGTACCAACAACAATCACAAAATTCATAAACAATTACATCAAAGGCTGCAAAGAATACACCACATACAACAATCACAAATCAAAACAAAAACTCATAAAAACAGCGGTCCCACAAGGCTCCTGTCTATCACCCACACTATTCAACATCTACACCGCAGACATTCTAGCACCACCACCAAACGTACACATCATAACATATGCAGACGACATCACAATATACGCATCACACCCAAACCACCACATAGTACAGCAACAAATACAACCATACTTACATACTTACAGGCAATACAAGCATGGACAGACAACCAGCTCACACTAAATGCAAGCAAAACAACATCTGCACTATTCACACCAGATCCTGCAGAGTACAACACAAAACTATTTACAAACAAACAACACAACAGTCATCCAGACCTGTGCACTGCCCCCTGGGAGGCAATTCCCAATTGGGGGGCATAAGGGGCAACTTTTTTAAAACGGGGGGGGGCAAGCAGAGGAGAAAGAAAAAAAGAGAAAAAAAGGAGAAAAAAGAAGGAAAATTGGAAAAAAGGGACAAAAAAAGCAAAAAAAAGAAGTAAAAATAGGTCTAAAATGGCTTGAAATGTATTGAAATAGGGTAAAAACTGCAAAAATTTTGTTATGATGGCCATAGATGAACACGGTCAAAAAGCTAGGGGGGGTGTTTACCCCGGGTAAATGAAATTTCAAAATCTAGGGGGGGCCTAGGGGTCCTCCCCCCAGCCTAGGGGGGGGGGGGGGGGGTCGAACCCCCCTAGCTTTCTAGGGGGGGTCAACCCGGGGTGGAAGATTTTGAAACCTAGAGGGGGGTCAGGTGGGGTCCGATTTCCGAAACAAAATATTTTTAAATGATTAAATGTTTAATAATAGTTTTTTTTATAAGATAATACTACATTTTATTGAATAAAAAGCGATATTTAGGTATAAAAAGGGTGTAAAAACATGAATTTGTGTTAAAAATTCACGTTTTTGGAAGGAAATTTGGCATAAAAAAAGTACTTGAAAGTCTCTCGGGGGGGGAGGGGGGTCAGATTTCAAAATCTAGAGGGGGGTCAGGGGGAAAAACTTCGAAAATTTGGGGGGAGGGGGGGACTGGATTTCTTTCTAGGGGGGCCCAAAATTTTGATGCTAGGGGGGGGGGGGTAGACCCTACCCCCCTTGTTCATCTATGATGATGGCGTCGCCATAATAGATAAAAATTGCGCCATATTTTTGGGTTCTTTTTCATTTTTCCGCGGGAGGCAATAAAACAGAGGGGGGCGAATTCTCCAATAAAACGGGGGGGGGCATTTTCAGACCGTGCACAGGTCTGCTCATCACAATTAAAAACCCAAAAACTTTTGATTGATCCCAAGGCTCACTTTTGATCTCAAGCTCACATTGTTGTTGTCCATTTCCAGTAACCAGAGTTTCGTTTAAACCTGGTTGGTTCCATTTGTCACGCTCCTTGCCCTACTCACCCCCTCTTCCCACTCTTAGAGGAGATCAGCAACTGCTGCGGGGTTTGCCCAAAGGTCCTCTGGTCGTAAGGTTGTGTTAATGTGTGTGCATGTGAAAATATGTTTAGTTGTGTGTATTTGTGTTTTGCATAGCGGGCAGGTTGGTGATGTGTATTGTGTGGGATTGATTTTGTGTAGATAAGAGTAGAGGAAAGGAGATTTTCCCGTCCTGAGTTGGGCGAGGGTTCTCTTGACCCCGCGAGGAAGATTTTCTTCCTCGTTGCTTTTTGCTGTTGCTTTTGTTTGAAGTATTGGGTTTATTAGAGTGTTGTTGATGTGGTGTGTGACTGTGTTTGTGTGGATTTGTTGTTTTAGTGCTTTGTAAGTTTTGTTGTGTATGTCTGTTGGAATGTTTGTTGTGTAGTTGTTGTTGTGAAATATTGTCTGCTTTTTGAGCCTGCTGGGTGCAGGTTGTTGTGTTAAGTGGTTGAGTGGATTGTTTGTGTACATAGCTGCCAATTTTACTTGTTTTCGTGGAGTTGAATGTGAGTTGCTATTGGGAGGACTTTTGCCTCTGTGTGTATGATGTGTGTGTTTGTGTCTGTGGTGTGCCCTGTTGCGACCCTGCGAGCAGTGTTTTGTATTTGCAGTTTGTTAATTTGTGTGTTTGATGTTGTGCGTCCCCAGACTGTGCTGGCATACTCGATTATTGGTCGAGTGATTGCCTTGTATGTGTGAGTGAGTGTCTCTTTTGGTTTACCCCACGATGTTGCTGTGAGTGCATTTATGATTTTGAGTGTTTTGCGTGCTTTGCTGTGTGTATTTGCGATGTGTGTGTTAAATGTAAGCTTGGGGTCAGAAGTGAGCCCCAAGATTTTTGGGTTTTTTGTTGTGATAAGTGTTGTGTTGTTTATTTGTAGTGATAGTTGTGTGTTGTACTCTGCAGCGTCCGGTGTGAATAGTGTGGATGTTGTTTTGCTTGCATTTAGTGTGAGTTGGTTGTTGTCTGTCCATGCTTGTATTGCGTGTAAGTATGGTTGTATTTGTTGCTGTGCTATGTGGTGGTTTGGGTGTGATGCATATATTGTGATGTCGTTTACATATGTTATGATGTGTACGTTTGATGGTGGTGATGGAATGTCTGCGGTGTATGATTTTTTGATGTGTAAGAGTATGATTTTTTCATGTTTGTGCGAGTTTATGTATGAGTGTGTGGTGGATTAACAGTGTTGAAAGCTTTGGACATGTCCAGTGCTACGCATAGGTGGGCATCCTCTCGGATTTGAGGGGTAT
>JASAMX010019883.1:0-20227 GCA_030248175.1 Microlaimidae sp. YZB2_3 | reverse complement strand
AAAAGCTGAGACTCATCAGTATGCACTTCTTGTCGAGAATATTTAAAATTACCTGACTCTTGTTGTGATCCAATTTCGTTTTTCGCTGGTCTCACCTCACGATCCTCCAGTCCTCCTAAATTCAATTGTAATGCCGAGTCATTATGTTGATTTACTCGGGTTCAAATGATCCTGAAATCCCTGTTTTTATTGATAAAAAAACCTTGCCAATTAATACTAAAACTCGGGATTTAGGCGTGCTTGTTTCAAATTCCCTTAAAACATCTGAGCAGTGCCTAAGCATAGCCAAAAGCGGGTACAAAATAATTAATATGTTGTTTAGAATTTTTCAAACTAAAAATATAAACTCCTTTCTTACTGCGTACAAGAGTTTTGTTAGGCCTATTTTAGAATATTGTACCCCTGTATGGTCCCCTTTTCTCAAAAAAAGACATCACCTGTGTTGAACAAGTTCAACGCTATTTTACTAGACGGGTGTTTCGCAAGTGTGGCCTTTACCCTAATTATGACTATAGGAAACGTTTAGATTATTTAAAATTAATATCTTTAGAAGAACGACGAATTCATTTCGATCTTAATTTATGTTTTTCAATTATTAATGGATTAAATGATATGAATTTTGATTATTTTTTTCAGTGGAATCTTTATAAAGGAAAAAAATGTCATTCCCAAAAATTGCACATACCTATAGCTAAAAAAAATATTTTTTTTAATTCTTTTCCTTTAAGAGTAGCTAAATATTGGAATGAACTTCCAGAATCGGTAGTCAACTCAAAAACATTAAATATTTTTAAAAACAAAATAAAAAAGTTAAGTTTCGACAAATATACCAAATTTGATAGGCACATATAAGAAGCCGTAGTGCTCTGTGTTCCTTCCCTTTTATTTTTTTACATTCCAATACATCGCTATTCAAATTTGCATACATCATTCTTTTTTTTGTTTTATAAAAAGTTGTTTTGTAAAAAAAATTTTTTTGCAGTTCTGATAACTTTGTATGCGTTTGTATTCTATTTTCGTGTAGTGATCATTTTATTGGTGTATTATTTGTTTTGATTGTAAATAATAAAAGTATTCATTCATTCATTCATTCATTAAAAACAAATTAAAAAATTTTTATTTCATTTGAAAATTTTTCTTATAAAAACCAATTTAAAATATTGTTGAATTCAAAGGCGCTTTAATTAACATTTCTCAATGTAATACATTAAGTTTAAAATTTTAAATGTACCTGCTATTTATTCTGATATATCAATTTTATATCTTATATACTATTTTTATATTTTTTCGAGAGACTGAAAATCTAACTTTCTATGCTAACTCAATCCACATTTTGTTTTGCCACCGTTAGAAAAGTTTTTACAAAGTTTCCAATTAAAAAAACACCCAATTAAAATTACTTTGCCTGTAAGAATGGAAGATAAGCTATACAATATATATCTAGCTTTTTTTATGTAAATAAGGCCGGAAAAAGATTACAAACATAAAAAACATTGTTGAAACCTTACTCAAAAAACAACGGTTGTTGAAACTTTACTACGAAAAACTAGCGTTATTCCAATCCGAAATGCTACAATGTATGTAGTCATTCAACTTTTATAAATAATTGCTTCAAATTACAGGAAACTCTAAGTGTCACTTTTTAGCTATTCTTATCTTTTGTCCAACTTTCCCGACAATAAAGGAACCTTATTTCGGATCTCACATCTAACAGTAAATTTAAATCTATCACTCACATTATAATTTGCATTCTGAGTAAACGTCTATTTTTAAAAAATTCCACGTATGATTTTGTCAATAAGTAACATAAAGATCTTGCAATAGAAATACAATAAATTTGTGTATTTTTTTTCTCTTATTTTTAACATAAAGATACCCAAGCACTTTTCAATAAAATAATAATTTAACAAAAACGACAATTAATGCGTAATGAAAAAATGAATTGTTAAAGAATAAAACGCATTACTAAACAGGCGGAACCTGTTGAGAAAGCTTTTATTAAAACTCTTCAAAAATTTCAGCTTTAATTTTTAAGTACGAACTTAGAGTACGTCGTAGATGTCTTAGGAGGCATATTTTGACAGAAAATTTGCAATAGTCTTAATCTTTCTATAAAGTATTTCTAGCCGTATTTGGCCATTTAGAGCCGGAGTGTAAAATGAGACTTTACAAGTTCTGTTATAGTTATGTTTTGAGCTACGTACTAGTGGGGTGAAATAAAGCGTTTGGAGGTGACAAAGTTGAGTCGTAAAGTAACATAAGTGATCATGAATGAATCATAAAATTTTAATAAAAAACTTAAGGGTTTCATTGACAAAATCATACGTGTAATTTTTGGTAAAAATAGACGTTTATTTTTTGCAAATTATAATGTGAGTGATATATTTAAATTAATACTTTAGGTTGAGATCCGGGAAAAGTGAGATTCCTTTGTTGCTCGGAAAATTTCCTTCTATGGAAATTAGATAAAAAGTTTTGAATAGCTAAAAGTGACACTTTAAAACTGTACTTTAACCTGTAATTTGAAGCAATTATTTTAAAATTGAATGACTACATACATTGTAGCATTTCGGATTGGAATAACGCTAGTTTTTTGAGTAAAGTTTCAACAATGTTTTTGTTAGTTTTTTGAGTAAGGTTTCAACAATGTTTTTTATGTTTGTAATCTTTTTCCGGCCTTATTTACATAAAGCTAGATATATATTGTATAGCTTATCTTCCATTCTTACAGGCAAAAGTAATTTTAATTGGGTGTTTTTTTAATTGGAAACTTGTCAAAACTTTTCTTAACAGTGGCAATAGTTTCCGTACACTTATGTTCAGCATAGGGAATCGGGGTCCTTTCAGCTAGAAAAAATATAAAAATATTATATAAGATATAAAATTGATATATCAAAATAAATAGCAGGTACATTTAAGTTTGAATTTTTTAAACTTATGTATTACATTGAGATCAATGTTCATATTAAAGCGCCTTTGAATTCAACAATATTTTAAATATGGTTTTTATAAGAAGCATTTTCAAATGAAAATATACTAAAAAATATTTTATTTGTTTTTATATTGAATGAATGAATGAATGAATACTTTTATTATTTACAATCAAAACAAATAATACACCAATAAAATGATCACTACACGAAAATAAAATACAAACGCATACAAAGTTATCAGAACTGCAAAAAAAATTTATTTTACAAAACAACTTTTTATAAAACAAAAAAAAAGAATGATGTATGCAAATTTGAGTAGCGATGTATTGGAATGTAAAAAAATAAAAGGGAAGGAACACAGAGCACTACGGCTTCTTATATGTGCCTATCAAATTTGGTATATTTGTCGAAACTTAACTTTTTTATTTTGTTTTTAAAAATATTTAATGTTTTTGAGTTGACTACCGATTCTGGAAGTTCATTCCAATATTTAGCTACTCTTAAAGGAAAAGAATTGAAAAAAATATTTTTTTTAGCTATAGGTATGTGCAATTTTTGGGAATGACATTTTTTTCCTTTATAAAGATTCCACTGAAAAAAATAATCAAAATTCATATCATTTAATCCATTAATAATTGAAAAACATAAATTAAGATCGAAATGAATTCGTCGTTCTTCTAAAGATATTAATTTTAAATAATCTAAACGTTTCCTATAGTCATAATTAGGGTAAAGGCCACACTTGCGAAACACCCGTCTAGTAAAATAGCGTTGAACTTGTTCAACACAGGTGATGTCTTTTTTGAGAAAAGGGGACCATACAGGGGTACAATATTCTAAAATAGGCCTAACAAAACTCTTGTACGCAGTAAGAAAGGAGTTTATATTTTTAGTTTGAAAAATTCTAAACAACATATTAATTATTTTGTACCCGCTTTTGGCTATGCTTAGGCACTGCTCAGATGTTTTAAGGGAATTTGAAACAAGCACGCCTAAATCCCGAGTTTTAGTATTAATTGGCAAGGTTTTTTTATCAATAAAAACAGGAATTTCAGGATTATTTGAACCCGAGTAAATCAACATAATAAATGGGCATTACAATTGAATTTAGGAGGACTGGAGGATTGTGAGGTGAGACCAGCAAAAACAAAATTGGATCACAACAATAGTCAGGTAATTTTAAATGCTCGACAAGAAGTGCATACTGATGAGTCTCAGCTTTTCCTCGGGCAAGTCCAAATCTGTCTATGCAGGAGACGAAACAGGTTTTTTTGTAATACGTTTGTAAATATTTTTATTATTTATTTTTTTATTAATTTTATTACGTAATTAATATTTGCTTATAGTTAAAGTATTTATTAATTCGTGTTTTCAGGTATATCACAAAATGTAAACAAGTAAGAATTTTTCTTTTTAGTAGGTTTATTATTGGCTATAGTAATTAATAAGATTTAAAATTTCTTTATTTCTATTATTTTTGCGCATTTGAAAAAACGTATAAAAAATAAAATTAAGGAATTAAGAAACCCAGTTTCCAAATATCTAGAAGCCAATAAAAATTAAACAAAATAATAATATATGACATCACTCTGCAATTATTCAGGGAATTAGCGCGCAAAATATAGACAGAACTCTGGTGCTCCAGTGAATAAAAATCCAGTAGCTTTAGTGCTCAGGCCATATTTTGGCCCATAGCAAACTAAAATTTTTACTGTGGGGGTGGGAAGCGCGCTACCGACTGCGCCCAATCAACAAAAATTTCTCAGCTCAGTCACAGTTCCGGTGCATAGCACTAATAAAATTTCGTCAGCGGTTGTTCTTGGAACAATATAATATTTATGATAACCTGGTAAGGACGGGGTGCCTGAATTGGGAAAAACAATTTTTACGTTCCTCCTACCTGCCTCCATCAAAAATTTTGCTGCCTCCTACCTGCCTCCTACCTGCCTCCTACCTGCCTCCTACCTGCCTCCTACCTGCCTCCACCTTCCTCCTACCTGCCTCCGAGGCAGTTTTAGCTGCTTTCTACCTGCCTCCTAACCTGCATATGTTTCAACATAGGAGGCAGGGTCACTTCCGTCCTACCTGCCTCTGAGGCGGTTTTACCTACCTCCACCCTGCCTCCTACCTGCCTCTGAGGCGGTTTTACCTACTTCCACCGTGCCTCCTACCTGCCTCCACCCTGCCACCATGCTGCCTCTGAGGCAGTTTTACCTGACTCCTACCTGCCCCCAGTCTTCTGGAGGCAGCTTTAAGAGCCGTCCTTACCGGGATAAAATTAACAAAAAAACAACAGTTATTTCATTGTTTCGATAAGTTAGAATTGTTTTGAATAATAATTTGAACGTACAGCTTGCGAGAAATAAATTTGATGTATTTTTCAAATTTTTAAATTATTTTTTTGGCAAAAAATCGCACCGTTTTTGTAGTGATAACATTAAGAAACACATTTCAAAATCATGTTTTGTTAAATTTTAAAACTATTAAAAACCTATATTACAATTGAAATACGCGATTGGACAGGCGACTGTTAGTTAATTTGTTTTTCTATGGTCGCCAAACCGTGAAAAGAATAAAAAAACTAATTTAATTTCTTTTTGGTGTCAAAAGCTGAAAGTTAACTTTGCGTCTGACGTCACTGAAAAAAGAGTTTTGAAGCTATGAAACCATTTAAACGAAGTTAAAACCGAGAAATGGCCCGAAAGCTCGAAAAAGAAGTTAGGATTTGGAATTCTTTGAAAAAACGTACACAGGGGAGACATTATAAAACCATTTCCGACAAAATGGCAGTATCCAAGGTTGAAATATATTAAACTTGTTTCTGTGCTTGCATCCTTATTGAAAAACATTTTACTATCCTGTTATATACGAAAAACGTTATACTTTATTAAGTTTTATTGGACACTAAAACAAAACTCAAAAATGCAACTGGATAACTGCAAAACTGCTTTTTTAATGAAATAAACTTTTTAATACAAAAACTAATATTACAGACAAAAAATCAACAATTTATCTGAGAATAGAACCCTTTAGAGTGCCAAGTTTTTTGACAAGCGCAAAATCGCCACTTTTTCAAATTTATAGTTGTTTCTTACACATACAAGTATAACCTTCTAATTGAAAAAGTAGCGATTTTGCGCTTGTCAAAAATTACTGTGAGTATAATTTTTTTCAATTTTCATTTCATCAGATTGAAAAAATGTAATTTAATGCAATGTAATTAAAAAAGTGGTGTTTAATTAGTTCAACGTATAAATAAATTATTATCATATGGTAGAAATTTTTAATCAAATACAAATTTCTTATGGTGCAAATAATGTCCACCTCAGACTAGTTCACATCTTTTGTGTCTAAACACACGCCTGGGGAGAAATCACTCTATTTTCCTGCTCTATTCTTAGAGCATTTTTCAAACCTATTTTTATATTCTTAAGTATACTCGACAAAAATCAGTACATATTACCCAAGTAACTTTTCAGATTAATGTTTTCCATTGTTGTAATTCAAAACAAATTATCCATCTAAAGAGGTGGATAAATTTTTCCACCGAAAATGATTAAATCGCTTATCGCAGAGTAACTCCCTAATTCCGGCCGAAAAATGGCTTCATGTAATTTAGTCAGAGTAAAAATTTCTTCAATATGTAACTTTCCTACAAATGACCTTCTGGTAAAATGACCTTCGGGTACTTTGATATTTGTACTAATTAACTTTCAAGTTTATTTTTCCTAGGCCTAAACAGCACTTAAAAATCAAGTTAAATTGATCGATGGTCAATTAGTTCAAATGTAAAATTACCTTCTGTTCAGTTTACGTGAATGTCATTTGTCGAATGTCATTTTACCGAAAGTCTTTTTGCGATAAAAAAATTACTGGTAACGGGAAAAGCTTTTTTCCAATTACAGGTGTATCAATTTACCACTGCTATAGCAAAATAAGTCAGAACAACAAAATATATCGATGTTACTACTGTGACTCGACATAGGTATTTTTTTTATAAAAACAATAGGAGAAATTTATCCCAGTTTTTACCTGAAGAAAATGGATTTTTTTTCTTGCGTACTTAAAGGTGCGGTGCGGAGTCAATTTTTTTGTTTTCGATTTTAATAATTTTTTGTTAAAACCTTACCCCTACCCTCAATAGCCCGCAAAAATTTTTTCAACAGAATATCTCCAGTGGTTCATAAATAAGGACCCTCCAAAAATGGTGTTTTTTGACAATTCTGTACGTGACAGATTTGAGAAAAAGATTTAAGATTTAAGATTTTGTGCTCAAAGGTTATACCGATTTTCGTTGCAAATTATGCACTCAAAAAAAGCGGCTATCTTCTACTTTAATTTGACACCTTGATCGTTAAGATTGGTGCAGTATTTGTCGAGATATTTGCGTTTCTCGTACAAAAAACACTTGATTTTTCCGCTAAAAACACGAAGTGAAGGAAAGAAAGGTTGGGCAGACTTCACAAAATCACTGCCGTCGTGTGTTTCAAACGACGTTTAAAAACAAATTGCGTTTCCCGTACAAAAAACCCCCGATTTGTTTGCCAAAAACACGAAGTGTAGGCAAAATGTTGAGCAAACTTAATCAAATCACTGCCGTCGTTTGATGTTTTTAGCAAAAAAAATCGCAGGTATTTTGTGCGGAAAACGTAATATCTCGACCAATACTGCACCAATCTTAACGATAAATGTATTAAATTAAAGTAAAAAGTAGCCGCTTTGTTTGAATGCAAAATTTTCAATTTAAATTTTAATACCTATTAATCAATCTTTTAAGTATGGAATTGTCAAAAAATGCCACTTTTGGAGGGAGGGTCATATCTCCTGCCTGAACCACTGAAGATATTTTGATAAAAAAATTTTTGTGGGCTATTGGGGGCAGAAATCGTTTTCACAAAAAATAATCAAAATTGAAGACAAAAATTTGACTCAGTACCGTACCTTTAAGCACGTAAAAAGTTTACCAGGAATAACTTTTAAACTATGTTAGAATACCGCCTAGGTTTTTAATTAAAATTAATTCAGTTAAAAAAACTTAACAAATCAATAAATAAATTGATTAGGCCTAAAAAGTAAGTTTATGTATGGTTTTTTTTCTCTGAGCTCTTTTAAGAAAATCTGGCTTGTGATATATTTGTACATCGGAATATATTTTTTAAAAAAATGCGTCACATCATAAGTTTTACACTTAGACAAATGCGGAAATTAAATATCTTATCTCGGTCAAATTGAATTTTATAACCGTAGAAATTTTATTGTCCTTTAGTTTGCTCAAAAATTTTTATAGAATAGCATTGAATTATATTATGAAATTCATAAAACAAGACATATTGTCAAAACACACTGATCTATTTTTCCCAAGTGGAATAATTATCAAGAGGGAAACAAATAAAATTTTTACAATTTTCAGTTTTTGACGTCGCGTTTTGAGTAGCTTTGAAAAAGTAATTTTCTTAACTCATTTATCAATGCTAGAAATTTCTAAAAACGTCAATTGCTGGGTTAAATTGAATACAAAAGCTACATAAACATGAGGCGATTTATTATTTTTAAAATTAAAAGAGATTCAAAAGTTTGCCTTTAAAAACTAAATAGAATGGAACATGATACAATGAGGCAAGGATTTACGGCTAAACTTTACAACTTTAAAAATGTTTGTTCAAATATAACATTACACAACCTTTTTAAATCCATTTTTTTATCAATTTTCTTAAGCGTAATAAAATTTTGTGCATGCAAAATTTTTTTATAAAACAAAATATTCAGGATCTTTTTGAATCCATATGCAAAATATAACTAAATTTGCATTATTTTTTTTCTGAAAAATTTTTAAAGCAAGGTTAAAATTCCAGAAATTTATCACGTGACCCGGTTTTTGCCAATTTTGTATTGGTACAGATAGAGATAAATTTTGCATGCCAAAAATCAATCGTTCACCTTGGATCAAATACACCCTTTTGTACCTTATCTAAAAAAATAAAAAAAAACATAAATATTGTTAAAAAATTAAAAACAACAATGAACTCGCTCATTTTGCAATAAATAAACAATTTGTTTTCAAAAACTATAATTTTATTGAAAGATAAAAATTTAGGTTTTAAACTGAAGAGTAAATAGACTAACAATTTTATTTAAATTAGTTACTTTGATTTTAAAAGTTCGTTTTTTAAGAAATTATTAAGATCGTGTACAGGCAAAGCAATCCATAATTGAAAATATAATGGAAAAGATGTTATTTTTAAAACCACAGGGATTTTAATTTAAAGGTACTATTACCGCATGGACAAATTATGTGATGAACAGTAATTTTTTAGGAAAAAACGGATCTTTATTTCTTTGATTAGAAATTAGAAAAAACAACAAAAACCTGGCTTTTAGTTAATTGAAACTTTATATAAATTATCAAAACAATTTTAACACAACATTTTAAAAAATTAGGGAATAAGAAGTAAACCCATATTTAAAAAATTGTGTTGGAATTACGTTACTTTTTATTTGTATATTCAAAAATTTCCAAATATGAAATATTTGCAAAAACAGTTTATAATCCGCAAATAAAAACATGGTTTAAAATTTAACTGATAAATAAAGAAAATATTTATTGATATTTTCGTTACTTATTATGACACGGTTTGGGCAGATGCTGGTGTTGACAAAGGGATTATATTTCAAACCATTTGAATATAAGATTAAAAAACCGAAAAGCAACAAACAAACTATTGGTCAAATAAAATAAATTGTGAAAGTTTTGCAATTACTGTTTATCGAACTTGAAATTAAATCACTATGTGTAGGTGACATTTGTCAAGTATTTTTCATGAGCCCAAAGGGTTACTTCACTCATGAGCCCAAAGGGTTACTTTACGGAACAAAAATTAGTTCACATATTGTTTTTTTTATCAAAAATGGATTGTATTCAATTTTTTTTATGGTTAAATGAATGTAATTAAATGTTGTTAAAAATGGATTTTTTGTTTAGTAAAGCCACTTCATATACTGACGATATTTTCTAACATTATATTTTAACTTGATCCCTTCGGGTTTTTTGTTGTGAGAAATAGAACGAAAGGCGCCACGTGTAGGTTAACGCTATAAATTGTTAAAAGTTATGAATAATGATTATTATGCGCTTTTAATAGTGTTGAAATAAATCAAAAATCATAGACATCTGTTGTTATGGACGCCAAAATTTTTGTTCAAAAATTTGTTTAAAAATAAATTGTGAGTTTTGACAATTTCGAGTTAAAAGAAACATTAACATTAATTTTAAAAATAAACGATGATTTGCTGTTTAACAAACAACTATAACATCATACGCATCAAGATTTTAAAGAAAAAACTTTTCAGTAACATTATAAGCTCAAAATATTAATTTTTAAGCGGAAATTAAAAATAGTTGACATAATATTGGATATTGCTTATAGAATATACTGTTAAATTATCTATATGATGGAGAATAATAGTTGCTTATGTCTCCAGTGAATGTGTGTTAGGTTTTCTTACAGTAAAAGTATATTCTTACCATAAAAATCTTTGTTTGGGCAGAGTAAAATCAAAAGGGCGCATATAGATTATCCATTTAAAGAAAAAAAAACTTTAAAAAGGAGGCACTATATACGTAATTATGAATAACAGCCGATACTAGGAGATGTATTTCTTTGTACAGTATTCCTTCCCACAGTGAGGAAAGGGTTGGTGGTTCAAGCCCAGCTCCAAGCCCCAATTTTTCAATTTGATTGGAAAAGTGGGTCTTGAAGCAGAGTCTACAGTAATATTTGCTAAATAATAAATAAATTTGTTGATTTTTAATTAGAAGCCTATTTACTTTAAAAAACAACCAAAATAATTGTTTTTAGGTATTTCTGTTTAAATATGTAAAATATGTATGTTAAACTAAAGTATGTTAAATATTTTCAGATGTATTTTTTTACTTTTATGTATTTCAGTAAAAATTTAAAAAAAGAGATGTATTAATTCTAAAGCACAAAAAACCGGGATGGTCGTTATATTTAGGGAAAATTTAAAACTGATCAGATTACCTGTTTTGATGCATTTTGAATACTTGTTCTTCAAAAATACCAATAAATCAAAAATTATTTAGCGTATATTTCTTTTTCGTAAATTTTTCAGTTAGTAATACCAAAAATAAATATCTACTTTCAAAGTTTATTAATTTTTAACTACTATTTAATGAATAAAAAGTGGAAAATTCTAGTTTTTACAATTTTGCTTTATTTATTTAACGCAAAAAACACAATGATGTAAACGTCTGTCTGTCTTGAAAACAAAAAATATTTTTTAAAAATGTACTAAGAGTATGTATGGACAAATTTATTCAAATTAAACTAAATATCGTTAGGATCTTAAGAAAACGAAAAGAAAATACCGAAAGAATGGTTTGGATATGTGAAACGACTTGTACTAAAAGAAGACTTCGAAAAAATGTTATTTTACCAACGCATTAAAAAACGGGTTCTGAACATAAAACGCACAACAAAACGAACAATTAGCAAACAAAAAAAAGTGTTAAAAGATGTAAAATATAAATTCGTATAAAAACTGGGTATTTCGCCAAATAGCTTAAGTTTCCATTAGAACAAACATTAAAAAGTTTAAAATTTTTGCACCCGTGAGAAAACCATTTGATATTTACCGGACTTTTTTAACCAAAACAACCATTTGTTATATTGAATATCGAGGATTTATAGAGCTAAATATAAAATCGAGCGTAAACTCTGGAAGATGCAAATAAAGAATTTTGAATCCTAAATAGAAATTAAGAGTTACCATTTGAAATAAACAACCCTTAGCAACCTAGGATTAAACCTAAATCCACATTTTAGCTAGCTTAAGATCCCAACTGGCCATTTGTACATATACCGGCTCCACCAATCTTTCTACCCAGCTTCAAGTACCCCGAGTTTTTTCGATTTACTGTTACATAATGTCCAAAACAAAAGTTGAAAGATGGTTGGGAGTAGTTGTAAAGTTGTAATTGTATAAAAATTAATTCCCAAACTCAATTTAAATTTAATATCGTCGTTATCATGATATAATAAGTCAAAATCGTCATAAAATGCTTGTAACTGTGACTTTTGTGATTTTTTAACACACAAACACTATAAGCGTTTTAGGTCAGAGTCACGTTAATTTTTCACTGATTGTGATTTTTTATGTCGTATTAACAACGATATCATACTGAGAACAGAGTGCTAGATCAATATTTTACCTGCCTCCTATCTGCATTTATTTGCTGATTTTCACTTGACCACCTTTTACTTTACTATACAGGTATTCTCCCTATTTGCCTTAACAGCTTTTTTGCATTTATTTTTTTCCTACGGACCATGAAGGCAATTTTATCTGTTTGAAGCTTGACTCTTACGCAGCTTCTATGGCTGAATGCCTTAAGTTTCACTATAAGCCAACCGACGGTATGTTTAAAAGTCTTCCATATTAAGAATTTTTTTTCAATCAAAAAAAAATTGTTTAAGACGAAAAAAAACTTTTCAATTTTTTTGTAAAACTGTTTTTGTAGTATGTAATATTGAATCAAAGACATAATTTTTAACTACCTCGTGTTGTTTAAATAAATTCCATATAGTTTTATACATAAACATAGAAACATATAAACTTGTATTTATTTGAAAAGTCCTCGTTTGCTTTTTTTTATTTAAAGCTATGACTTACATATAACTATTTGAACCTTTAAACTAAGTTAATAATTCATTTTTCTTTATTAAAAGTTTGTAGATATTCCAATTCTCATACACACCGTTTCTTAAACTTTGTTATGGAGGAATTTTCCCATATTTCAGGATTTTGCACAACTGAGATCTCCACACTCTGTGAGCAGCGTTTCTTTCGCGATAGGTATAAGGAGCTTAAATGTACAGAAGTGGATTTTAAGAGCAGCTTCTTTGAGAAAAAAAATGAGAAAAAATATCTTAGTATTTTCAGGGCTTAAATCAAGTTCTATTATTGTCAATAAGATATTCAATAAAGAAAAAATGAAAAAAATTAGAACAAACCGTTTAAAAAAAAGGCACTATTTAATGGTACTTGAAAAAATAGTCGATTTATTTCGTTTTCTGTTTATCTCTTTTTATGTCATTATATATTTCTGGTATTAAGAACTACAGCAAAATTTGCAGTTAAAACGATTTAAAGACAATTATGTATACACAACGCAAACACACACACATAGACATAGACATAGACAGCATGAACGCACGAATACACATACACACGCACACAGCCACAAATACGCAACTGCACAAATATTGATTACACAATAAATGGAAATAGTTGACACCAATAAATTTAAAACCATTAAATGATTATTTAAATTAAGAAAGACAAAAAATAAACCACGCGTACGTTGACAATGACAAGTATTTTGTCTATAATTGGTTGATTTTTAATTTACGATTCTCATTTAATAAATAATTTGAATATGGTGTCGTTAAATTTAACTATAGGCATGATTTGCGTGCAGCGTATTTGAAGATCAGTACGATATTCAGTTCAGTACTTTTTAAGCTGTTTTCAAGCCAAAAAATTAAGGGGGTAAAAAATTCAAACGCACTACCGTATATCTTCTAATAGTAGCCTGGGCTACTATTTTTTCAATGGGTGTATAATGGTAGGCTACTATTAGAAGCTAGGCTAATAATTTTTAAATGAAGAAACCACATGCAGATATAGTGTTCGAAGACATGTTTTTTTTTCAAACAGAATACTCAACAGCCTTTCAACAAATTTTTTTGTGTTCTAATGACAATAAAATATGTTCACAGGCCAACAACTTAAAGGAAACCTCACTGGCATTTTGATAATTTTCCAACTTTTTCAAACTCTTCTTCCTCTAATCTAAACTTCTCAACAAGCCACCTATTAAAAATTGCGTGTAGTCTTCTAATAACAGCCTAGGCTTCTATTAAAGGCAAGGCTAGTATTTTTTCAATGGGTGCAAAAGGGTAGGCTACTATTAAGGCTACTCTATCTCTTACGTGAGATTCAAGGATTGAATAGTAAAACTAAGATATTTTTGGTTTGGTCTCGTTAGTCAGTGTATTTTTTTAAAATAATTTTAGATCTTTAGAGCAATAAATTAGTAATTTTTGAAACCCTAAAAAATGAAAACTTGGAAACTTAGAGCAGTAAATAAAAAATTCATGTGCTTTGATTTGGTTATGGATTCGGCTTCACTATAGATTTTATTGATTTTGTTTTAGCTCGAAATTTCCTTTTACGGTTCCAAATTCCCTATGCTCCAAAATTTAGCTCCAAGTTCCCTTGACTCCATCGAAACTAATTCGGCCGGTTTTATACTTTCATTAGCATTAAAATTTTTTTACAAAAATCAAATTAGTATTTTTTAGTTTAAGTTCTTTTTTTGTTCGCCTTCAATGCAAAATTATAAAAATAACAACGAATTAAAAAAAAACGCTTACCAAAAAAGTGCGTTGAACGTAAAAGCGAAGTGAAAGGAATGTATTCAAAAGCGTTCAAATAAAATGACTCGGTGAACTCGGAAATTTTTATCAAAGAAAATTTTTTCCACACGTAGAAATCAATCCTTAAAAATTCGGGGTATAGTTAGTGGTATTCCGTATAAAATTGTGTTCTCAATCACAATTGCAAATTGAAGCATCTATTTAATAGGTCAATTTTGTCAATTTAATTAAAAGTTGAGAAACATATTTATTTCATTTCTTCATGATCGGTAAAAATCTGCTTTTTTCTATAATAACTGCGCCAATATGAATAAAAATCATCGAAGGTTTTCTCGGTTGATTGTGTTATGGCCTCTCGCCTAAAATATATATTACATTTATATCTTATTGAAAATAGATGTTCTATATACGTGCAATAAAGGGTTTTAGGATTCCGACGATAAACATTTAATTGTGAAATTCTCTCTAAGCTATAGTTTCGTTCTTATGCACTACTACAATATATTCAAAACCTTTAAAGAAAGGCAGAAAGACGTGTAGATTATAATTAGATAGAAATAAAAGAAATAGTAAAATATGCGGTCTAATCAAAAGCACAAAAGATATTCCTGTGGAAGGAAATTAAAAGATTAAGCTCGACAGAAAAAAAATTAAAATTATAATAAAGTAGTATATAAACGCTTCACGATACCGTTAAACCAAAGTTAAATTTTTTTTCAAAATTGAATTTTTTTTTTTGGTTTGTTGGGTTTTTGTTTTTTTTTTTTTTTTTTTTTTTTTTTTTTTTTTTTTTTTTATTTTTTTTTTTTTTGTTTTTTTTTTTTTTTATTTTGGGTTTTTTTTTTTATTTGTTTTTTTTTTATTCTTTTAATTTATTGTTTTTTTTTTTTTTTTTTTTTTTGTTTTTTTTTTTTTTTTTTTTTATTTATTTTGTTTTTTTTTTTTTTATTATATTTTTTTTTATAATTATTTTTTATAAAATATATTTTTTGATATGATAAATATTTAAAATAATAATATTTATATTGCGCTGGGGGTATTTTATAAATTTATAATAAATTTTTTATATGATTCTATAAATAGTTTAAATTTATGGAGAACTATATTGGTTCTAATCTTATGGTAAATTTATGGTTGTTTTTATCTTTAAATAATATCTAGAAATAGAAAACTAATAAGCTATTTAATGATTTAATATCGGTCTACTAAAATTTAAAAACTATTTTATATGGATCTTTAGGTTCATATTTTGGATTACAGTTATTTTTGTATAGTATCTGCTCTTTGTTTTGGATATGATTTTATTATATATGAGAGTGTTTTTTTAATATATTTTTATTTTTATATCTTTATATATTGATTTGATTAAGGGGATTATAGAAAGAAATTTAGAAGCTTATATTAATGGATAGTATAAGCTACATAGTCTAACTATGAGAAAGACTGAGTCTCTTTCTGTCTATCATTTTGTGATTTTTAGACGATAATCGTGTGTTTAGCTTGCGTTTTTTCTATATATTTTTCATATATTTCTCTCAGTGTTTTTTCTGAGTCGCTGTAATCTAGTTTAGTTGAGTTCCGTCGTATCAGTATCGAGCGTCCGTTGTTTCTGTCATAGTTTCGCTCTTTTTTGTTTTTCTTTTTTCGTTGCCGTCTTCTCCGCTTTTTTCTTCGTTCTGTCGTTGTTTTTTTTTCGGCTTTTTCTTTGTTTCTTTTCTCTTTCGCTGTTGTTTTGTTTTTGGTCGCTTATTTTCTGTTTTTCTGTTTTTCGGCTTAGCTTGATATTTGTTTTCTGTTATATGGGGTTGTTTTGCTTTATACAAAAATAATGGTATTCAATTTAGGATATTTTGTATTTTGACAGAATTTTCTGGTTCTCTGGCTTGCGTTATATTTTTTGTATCGTTTTGAATACTCATATACTATGGTATTTAGCTGGTTACTTGTAAAATTTAATTCCTTTTGAGAGAAATTTATATGATTAATTTTATTATTAGTTAAAAATTAACTAATTTTTTTTATTTTTTTTTGTTTTGTTTTTAATTTCAATCTTTTCTTTTAAGTTTTAAGAGATTGTTTTGGTTTTTTGTTTATTTTTAGTTTTATTATTATAATTTTATATAGTTTTTTTGAATTTTGTTTTGTATCTTTTCTAATATTTCTTGTTAATAGTTTTGTTAATAATATGAATAATATAAATATAATATAAATAGCACGTACATGTACTTATATTATACCAAAATATCTTGATTATACTTATTAGTTTGTCCGCTTCCTGTTTTCAATTTAATCTATCCGCCCCATTTAGAGCAAGTTGACTCGATAAATAATTGGAGTATTGAATTTACTATTTAGTCACAAAATAATTTAAAGTTTTTAGTAAAAACGGTTCTATATTAAAAACTAAAATAAATATCGAATCACTTAAATTGCAAAAATGACGAGTTTTTTGACGGCTATAGCTGATTAATTTATGTATTTTTTTTGTGAAAACACGGGATATTTAAAAAATTCTGGGTTCCAATTCGTTTTTAAGACGTCATAGCCCTATAATTTTTGTGTTTTATGTTTCTCATATAGAATTTTACGAAGTCAACAAGATAAAATTAAACTGATAAATTTAAAAAAAAACATTGATATAAATGGCTAATACATACATTCTTGAATCATTTTTGTTATTTTCTTTGACCGGAAGAATATGTTGGTACACTTTAGTCTACCTCCGATGACTCAAGTATAATAATATTTAATTCTAGCAAAAACATTTAAGTGTTATTTTAATATCAAGAACTTATTCACACATTAATAATTTTATCTTATATTATTTTGCGTTTTAAACCAAAATATCACCCGAAGGCGACCAATAAAAAAACACAAGTATTTTTGCATAAAAAATCCTTTTAAATTTTTATATATATTATAGCTTAACATGTTCCGAAGAATGCTAAATTTATTATAATTTTGAATCCAAAATTTTAACTAAAGTAAAAGTGTAATTACTTAAAAAGTATAATAAGTATAATAATAAGTATAATAATAATAAGTATGATAAGTTCCGAAGAATGCTAAATTTATTACAATTTTGAATCCATAATTTTAACTAAAGTAAAAGTGTAATTACTTAAAAATAATAATGTTTACAACAAATAACGTTAATGTTTAAAATTTACTAAGTATATTTTTCGTTTACTGATGTGATGGCCATTGAATTTAGTTTAAAACATCATAATTTAGTAAATTAAGAATATTTTTCTAATGAAATGCATAATATTTACTTAGACCTATTATAAGTGCATAGTTACCAAATCCTTGATCTTACATCCTAGAAACAGCGAGAACATTCGCTCCCATTTTTCTTCAAGATGAGTACCGGGTTCCGACATGACCTAGAGCAATGCTCAAAGTTTATAGAGTCTAACTTTTTCGTTTTTAATTTCAATAGGCACCTTGCACTGGAACTCGGTTTATACATGAAGTATGCAATATACATAAGCGTCATCATAATGGATAATTACCGTATCTCCTACTTACCTTTCGTAGTATGCAGATCGAACGATTGAAATTTCGCGCGCTTTCGATCGGCTGATCTGCATACTACGAAAGATAAGTAGGAGATACGGTAATTATCCATTATGGTGACGCTTATGTATAATAAAAAGATGGAGGTTGTGTGAGGAATTGTAATAAAAAGTTAACATGGTGAGACTACCAAAATATTTGTTATAAATATAGAAAAATTTTTGCTATAAATAGAATATTTTTTAAAAAAAATTGATGCTATTTAAATGTATACTGTACTTACAAATTTATGTATAATTGAATAGTCACAGTTAATAAGCATGCGTTGAGCCTTTCTGCCATAAGTTTTTCACACATATGCATATTGCATATGTGTTAAGAGACATTTCGCATGTATGTGTAAACATACATGCTAAAGAAGACATTTCACGCATAAAGCATATACGCTAAAGAGACATTTCACAAATGTATGCAAAAACATACATGCTAGAGGAATTTCCTATATATGCCAAAAGGTATACTTCATGTATAAACTTGTTGCATTACTGCATTTATAGACTAGTTCGGAATAAGCGTCTTTTACTGTACGAGAGAGGGTACAAAAAGAAAAAAATAAAATTTGAAAAAAATCTTAGCTTTCTTAGTTTCTTAAGTTTAAGCATATACTTCATAAAAATTGCTACACGATGATATGTTTCACTACGTTGAAGTGCTGTAATATATTAGTTTGTGCTAAATAAATTTTTGTTTTTAATCAAACGTCACATTAGTTTAAAATCATCACTAAAATAGCATTATCCTGAACAGTGATTTCGAATTAGTAAAAATAAAGATGAAATTTGTGCTTTTAAACTAATTTTAAACCTGCATAGTTTTTTTAAATGTTTTGCTTGTAAAACTATTCAAAACTTAAAAATTAATTTTAAAAAGTCCATTCCAAACTTTTAAATTAAGCATTTTCTGTAATTGAAACATTAAAAAACTGGGAAACAAGCGCGCCAACTGCTTTTGCTTTTGCAATATTTAAAAAGTATTTAAGAAATTTTGAAGAGAAGGGGTCGAGATTTTAAACCAATAAATATTTAAAATATTATAAACCGTAAAATGTACTAGTCGCTCGCTATTTCTCTATTTTCCCTTTACATATGATTGGCGCTAGTAGTTATGTACCCTCTTCCTAACACTAAAAAACCCTTATTCCGAACTAGTCTATTGCATATTATTGCATACTTCATATAAGGGCCCTGAGTTAAGAAAAAATACGTTTGCCACAAAATATGTAAATTTTTTAAACTGAATGAGCTGAACTAGGTTTTATGGTTTGTTTGAATGCGTAGACAATTAAAGGTTACATAAGTCGTTTTGTTTTTAATTATAAATAACAATTTTTTCTTGCTTAGATATAATGCATTTAATAATAAAAAAACTACGTAAATTGTTTAAAAAAACATCATACTAATTAAACGAAATTTTTTAAAGGTCATTTAACACACAATTTATACAATTACTTTTTAATATAACAATTATAATGTTTGAAGCTTACTTTAAAGCCCTGAAGCTTCGAAACCCTGTTTTTGCAAAAAACTAAAGAATTAATATTAAACAATCATGAGTAGAAAGAGAAAGCCATTGTTATTTAAGAGAACGCCAAAGGGAACGCCATTGTCAGAAGTTATTTAATTATTGTTTTTTTTAACATATACTGGTATTTAAAATACGAAGCTAACTCTGCAGTTTTTTTCCTGTCATGTTTTTATTTAGACTCTTTTCATGGACTCTTGATTAAAATAATTAATTTTTTTAATAAAATCTTTGGAAAAAGTAACTTTTTCAAAAATGAATTTTAGTAGTAAAAATGTAAAAAATATCTTCTTGCTTTTTTTAGTCCACTCTAGCTTAGGAAATTCACTTGAACACATGCGTTGATTATTTAAAACAAGACAAACAAAATGTGCTTTTAAAACCAAAAAACATACAAACAATAATTAGATTTTTCATGTATGATATTTTATGCATTTAGATCTAAGTATAAAGTGGTGAGTAACTAAAATAATCCAACAACAGATTTTTGAGAATCTTCAAAATCTCACCATTGCACAGTAAACTTTATTTTCCTAAGCCTAAGCAAAACCCAAAAATAAGTTAAACTTTCATAACAAATATTTTAATAATAGTGTGCTTTAAAAAATATCGAATAATTTACTTTTAAAAAAACAAGCAATTGTTTTTCGGAAAATATTTTACTAAAATAAGGTTATTAATAGTAGTAATATTTGCAATTATTTTTGCATTTATTTTTTCCGAAGGTATTACTAA
>JASAMX010019881.1:0-28014 GCA_030248175.1 Microlaimidae sp. YZB2_3 | reverse complement strand
TATTGTTAAAAATTGATCTTAACAGACCAATTCAAGTAATGTGTTACACTATTAATATAACACACAATTTTACGCATGTTTCTTTTAAATGATAATTAAAAAAACGTAGCATTGGCTACTAAAAAAAATCGTTTATTTCATACGTTTTAAGAATTTAGTTTATAAACGACGGCGTGTTAAGCTTACTCGGTTTTTTGGGCCGCTTTAGGCGTTCATCAGGGTATGAACTTCAAGTTTTTTTAACCCAAAAATTTACAATTTATTAAAAGCTAGCCTAAGTTTTTGTTTTTAAGTTAGTTTTTTTGTGTGTTCTTTTATAATTTAAATTTAAATTCTCCAGAATCAGGGTTAAAAGTGAATTTCAATCAGTTTTGCTACATAGCCAAATGTTTAATTATTAAACATGAGCTAAAATTAAATGAGAATTTACTGATACATTTAATAAATATTTGCTGTTAAAACTAAACGTAATTTTTAAAACACAAGTTAAGTCAATTACAATTTAAAACCAATTGCATAACATCATTGTACTGACTTTCAAAGCAAATTTGAAGAATTTAAATTTTTCATCACATACAGCTATTCGATATTTTCTGCATAATTGAGCGTGTAATAAAATTTTATTTTCATGCACTAGTGCAAATTAATTCATTCTTGTTTCATTAAATCCAGAATATCCGAAATTTTTGTTTTCACCTTTTGATTTAAAAAAGCTTTGGGTTATTTTGATTTAGTTTGGAGTATTTTCCTTAGAAAGCATTAAAATTAATCCCCTTATTATTCTTGACATAATAAGTGTTTCCTGTTTTTCTACCAGGCTGACATGGAAACACAGAAAGGTCAGGGCCTGTAATTAGCCCTGTGGGGTTCTCCTATCCTTTGCCTGTGGCCTTTTGTTGCGCAATTAGGTAATAGTTGATGTTTTATGGCGTGCAGGTGTAGAAAAAGTGTGGGAGGGAATTCTATGATTAATATTTTTAAAGAAAACCATTGGAAAAGTTTTGATTTTTTCACTTCATTATTACTTTTAGATCAAACAAAATATCAGTGATTTTACACATCAAACTAAAACATTAAAACAATATAAAAGTTTTTTTTTGTTTTTGCTGCCAAAAGTTAAAAAAAACTTCCATTACACACGAGTTAACACACATAAAACTAAACATAAAATGAGTTCAAACTTTGAAAAGTAGTCTAGAATTCCTTGATTACAGTTGCTGACTATCTATTTTTTAAACTGGACTGTCTATTTAAATGCATAATCCTATTTTATTATTATTAAAGCACTCTACCTATTAAAGGGTGAAAATTCCGGCATTCCGGTGTTGTATAAGATCTATTTTAAAAAGTAAAAAAACTATAATCTGGTTCAAAATTTATGTTTAGTTTAATTTATTTTATTTTGCGTAAGTTAGCTTGTAATTTTGTAAAATGTACTGGTGTTTCTATTGTGTTTGTATTGTCCTATCCTAATGCTAAGTTTTTTTTAATTATTCTTTAAAAAAAATATTCCTGACATGTTGTGTTATTTAAATAGAGTGACACATTACTTCAATTCGTCTGTTAAAATCAATTTTTAACAACATGATTTGAAGAATTTATTATTTTTTAAAAAACTGCTCAGATTTTTAACTTAATTAAATGTTCAAAAAAATCAAAACAACCCATTCTTAGTAGTTTTGTTTAGGTTTTTTGTTTACAAAATGTTTCTGTTTTAAATTCTATTTTGGTGTAATCAAATTGTCTGTTTAGGTTATTTTCATAAAAACCATGCCAAACAAAAACTTTATTGTGAACCCAAAGTAGATTCCCAAGGTTGTTTTTCTTTCATTAAAAAAGGGTCGGTTGTGGTTACTATGCAGGGAAGGTGTTTAAACAGCTGGGACACCCGTGATTTAGCGTTCACAGGCGAAGTCATATTAACGCCCCAAAGAGTAAGGGGCGAGAAGGCAGGCGTAAATATTTCCACGCGCGTCGCTATGGCAGAGAAATTGGCTAGATGGGGCGACTGGGCGCTAAAGGAGACAATGCGCGGTGCCTCTCTCCTAATAACCACATGAATTGAGAGGACACTTTTCGATATAAGTCTTCAATTCAAATCGCAATTTTTTAAATTCGATCAAAATGATTAAGGTATAAGGCCGTTAACATGATCCGATTAACTGTAAACACTATACCTGGTTTAAAAGCTTCCGAATTTGAAATAACTATGAAAATTTTGACTTTAGATAAGAAGTTTTATTGCACACGTCACAAATATGACAGTATCGTACAATATATAACAAAACAAAGGAAAGAAAGACACATCAATATTACAAAAATTCACATTTATCCAAAAATTATTCATGGGTAGCGCGGGAGCGCCAACCATAATTAGAGAACGTGGGTAAATTTTGAGATTCATGTTCATCTTCTTCTTCTTCTTTTTATTCTAACGCTCAATTTTTAAAATGGATTTTTAAATTCCTCCTTCCTTACTGATTGATCAAAAATAAACATGGGCTCTTTGGAAAGAAGAAAGAACTACGCAACTTTCTTAGGAGCCATGTTTTTCATTTAGGTCCTTGTTATCGATTTATCTTATCTTAAAATCAATATTCTTTCATCTTTCACGCGGCGATTTAACACTGCGGTACCGCATCAACTTTAATCAGAGAATCTGGATAAAATTAGTAATATATGTTCATCGTCTTCTTCTAATTTTTTTTATTCCGAAAAAACAATTGCAATCACCGGTAGCGCGGGAGCGCCCACTGCGATTTAGCCCCACGGAACCGCGACAACTGTAACTAGAGCACCTGGTAAATTTTGTAATTCATGTTTATCATCTTTATCTTCTTATTATTATTTATATTTCAAAAAATATAATTTCAATCATCGGTTGTGCGGGGGTGCCACAGTGCAATTTAACCCACGGCACCGCGCCAACTATACTTAAAGAACGTGAGTAAATTTTGTAATTCATGTTCATCATCTTCTTCTTATTATTTTTAGTTTAAAAATTATAATTTTAATCATTGGCGCACGGCATCGCGCCAACTATATTTAGAGAACGTAGGTAAACTTTGTCTGAAGCGCTATTGCACCAGACTAACTATAATTAACCAACGTGGGTAAATTTTGTAATTTAAATTCATCTTTGTCTTCTTATTATTATTTTTTATTTAAAGAAGCATATTTCGGCAACGGAATGATTATAAACATATGTCATTGCGCGGCTAAAACTATAGTTTATTTTTTAATTTAATTCAAAAAAGTGGTAGACTAGCTTTGAAAAATGCTCTAAGAATTGAGCAAGAAAAAGGGGCGATTTATCCCCGGGCTTATGTTTAGACAGAAAAGATGTGGACTAGTCTGAGATGGACATTATGTGGAATATAGGAAATTTGCATATGGTTTGGGCACCTGCTCACTAAATAGAAATTTCTACCATATGATTATGATTTGTTTATACATTGATCTAATTACACAACACTGTTGCATTTTTTTAAGTTTGATGAAATGTTAATTGAAAAAATCATACTCAAAGCAATCTTTGACAAGCGCGAAATCGCCACTTTTTCAAATTTATAGTTGTTTTTTTACACATACAAATATAACTTTCTAATTGAAAAGGTGGCGATTTCACGCTTGTCAAAGATTGCTGTGAGTATGATTTTTTCAATTGACATTTTATCAAACTAAAAGAAAATGCAACAGTGCTGTGTGATTAAATAAATGTATAAGCAAATCATTATCATATGGTAGAAATTTTTATTTAGTGAGCAGCTGCCCAAACCAAATGCAAATTTCCTATAGTCCACATAATGTCCATCTCAGACTAGTCCACATCTTTTCTGTCTAAACATACGCCCGGGGACAAATCGCCTCTTTTTCCTGTTCTATTCTTAGAGCATTTTTCAAGGCTAGTAAATTTACTTGAAAAACACATAGAAAGAAAATAGTAACTTTAAATTTTAGACTATTATCATTTTTTCTTTTGATTTTTCCAAAACTGTTAATTAATGGCATTTAGGAAACAATAATGCGGTGGTTTATAACTGGCAATAAAAAGAAACAAATGTTTTTGAAAGAGAATGCCTCAGATTATTAAAATTAGTCTATTAATGTATTTGGTCTAAAAGCAAACAAAAATTTGAATTCAAACATATTATTTTAGAAGTACTGCATTATAAGATATAGGTTCGTCTAGGGATCGACCGGGACCGCGGCCCCGGCACCGCCTTGCCCCGGCACTTTTTTCTACCTCGGCCCCGGCCCCGGCAAATGCAATTCCTTCTACCCCGGCCCCGGCTTCGGCAATTTAGCTGTCAAATGAGCCGGGGCAAACCGGGGTAAAAACCCCCTAAAGGCTGGTCTATACTTATGACAAAACGTCCTTTGGACAAAGTCCAAAGTACAATTTTAAAAAAGCCAAAACGTCCTTTGGACAAACCAAAACGTCCTTTGGACTTTTTCCTTTGGACGAAGTATGAATGCTACTTAAAATTTATCCTTTGGACAAAGTCCTAAGGACAAAATCCAAAGAGAAAAGTCCAAAGGACAAAAAGTATGAACACATTGTCCTTTGGATTTTGTCCTTTGGTTGCAATCCAACTTGTAAGAAGGCTTTCTCAATATTCGATACCAAGGCGATTGGATTGAGGTGGGGAAACAAAGCAGTAGAGCACACGGGTTCTCCGCCCTTCAGTATGCAAGACTTGCGTTTTGTCACTGCGCCACAACTTCAACTGTAACCTGTTTAATCCAATAAAGTAGGAGATAAAGTATATAAATTTATTTATTATACAAAACAATTCAATTAATAGCTATTTGTATTTCAAAACAGTTAAATTTACAGTCAGATTAAGGGGGTCAAACCGCTTCTAAACACCATAAAATATATCATATAAAAAACCACACAGAGTCACTGACCCGCTACACGCTTACTTTACTGACGGCGGCTATTATGCCAGCACTGTGAAATGCCCCGCGGCAGACTGAGTGTTTGAGGGTAAACTTTTTGTGTTTAATTACAAAAAACCGTACGTGGCAATTAAAAAAATATTATTTATTATAAAAAACAGAATTTAATAAAGAAAAATTTTAACGTAAATGAGAATATTGTGACTTGCAGGTTAGGTCATAGGTAGTTAAGTAGTAAATAGTTAAGTAAGTAGTTAAATAGTTAATAAATAAATAGTTAAATAATAGTTAAATAGTTAAAGTTAAAGTTAAAGTTAAATAGTTAATAATAGTAAATAGTTAATATATACTTAAAGTTTTATTGTAACTAAAAAATCAAATTTCTAAATTAGAAAATACCTTATGACACCTTTAATAATTTACTATTTTCATATTTTTCGGTTTTTTGCCAGTTTTTTATATTTAACGATACTTGCAAAAAGGATGGACAGATTACTTATGAAGTTGAAACTCAGGATGTTGTTTACAGATAATAATGTATTTAAAGTTAACTTATGTTAAGTATTCCACTGACAACAACTAAAACCTATAACAAAAAAAAGAAAATTATTCATAAATTTTATTATAAACCATTACAAAATGCATTTTAAATATTGTTCATTAATTAAACTTATAGTTTTTTTAAAGTGTAAATTATTAATTATTTAAATTATTAAAATTATTAATTATTAATTAAATTATTAATTAATTAATTAAACTTATAGTTTTTTTAAGTGTAAATTATTCACGTCAGGAGTTTAAGGACCCTTAAAATGTCATATGGTATTCGTGATCACGTCATATATGTTTGGACTTTAAGATTTTCTTTTAAATAGAAGATGTCAAGAATCAAATCAACAGGTCAAATTACATTTCGTAGAGTTTAATTAGAAAAGATCTGCTGTTAAAACGTAAGTGGTATCTAAACTAAGAAACACTTTTATATTGTCTATTTAAACATAGATGTGTTTTTGCTTGCACGTGATGGTCGATTAAACATCTCATATCCAACCTCAATTATGATTAACTTTAATTATGTATCATTCAAAAGTTAATATCAGAGTAAATGATAAAAGAATAAATCACAAACTGTAAGCTAATATAAACTTTGTACAATCCAACGTAAATTGCTAAGATGTGAGCGCTTTAGCGCAGACAAAATAAAAAAAACATAATTAACAAATAGCAATAATATATAACTTAATCAATAAATAGTATTAATTATGCGACTTGTAACAGTAATTGTGATAGTGCTCACGATGCAGCTTCTTTTTAAAATAAAAGAAGTTGTTGAATAAATCTTATTTAGTCCTGTTTAAATAACTCGTCATACTGTTCACCCTCACCAGTCTGCAATTTTCCCATTTCAATATCCTTTACAATGCCTACTAAAATATCTGGCCAATATACAGGCATAAAATGTACAAAAAAATTTGCATAGTATTTTCCTTGCAAAGGATCAGGTCTACCGTGCACCAGGGCAGCCGATTCGTACAATACCGCTTCTCCAGGCTCAATATAAACCTAAAAAAATCCATACTCAATGTTTTCGATGCAACAATGAGACAGTTTTTGAACAATGAGACTGCAAGTATGGCACACTTATCATGAAGCCGCAAGTGTAAATGTAAAAATCATCATTCCATCATCATTTGTTTTAATTGCCGATTTTGATTTCGTGGTTTTTTGTTTTTCTAAACCAAATATAACTTCTTGCAAGAAACAGACTTCAACAAAATATTTGTCCAGAAAACTTGGTGTATTTAAGTAAATATGTTTTCGATATTTCACCTTATAAAACTGTAAAACTGTTTTTGAACAAAATCAATCTTGCGTATAAAAGAACACAAACAAACAATGTAAGCAGTGGCCAATAATCTATAAATTATATGGGAAAATTACTTTGTATTTTCTGTGCATATGATCGCTAATAAACAATGGCCAAGAAGAATTCGGGGCTTGATCAATATTCACTATGGCACCAATTATATCCGTGCGAGGGCGATCACAATGCAAAAGTAAATCTGTCCCTTTTACATATTCTCGGATTCCATAATCTTGTGTAAATACCTAAAAAAAGTTTAATAGTTTTTTTTATTTTAAATGAAATTCAATTTAACTAGATAAAAACAAAAATATCTTTGATAATATTTATTTATAAATAGACGTAAGGTTTGTAAATGTTTAAAGGTCTGTAAATGTAGACTCGCGCATTAACTGTCAGCTGCCAGCTGCCATTTCGGTGTGAACCAGCCCTAAAGATGACTAATAAAAATAACTTAAATAAAATAAATAATTTTAAAAAAAAGTATTTTCTCAATTTTTTTTGTTTTTTATCAACGCCAAATTTAACATTAAATTCAATTATAAACTAAATCAAAAACACTGCCAGAAAAATGATCATGACATAATCAATCGCAGCACATCACATAATCGTAATTCTGGTTTGGTGACAAAACTGCTTAAGAATTTTTTTAAATTTCTTGTTTTTTTAAAAGGTAACGTTTTGCCGATCCCATTAAAATGGCTTGTGTGGGTGGAAACGCTTCACCACAAATTGCAGATGTTACTCTTTTTTTATGGATTTCAAATATTTAAAGTCAAACATAAGAAATCGAATTAAACTAAATACACTTGTCGATATATAGATGATATAATTAGTTTTAACTGTAGCAGTATATTTGATATAATTAAACAAATTCATCCGGCAGATATACCTTCAGAAACAACTAGTATTTCGAATAAATCTAGTAACTTTCTGAATTAGATATAAATATTAATCATTTTGGTAAACATGTCACTAATCTATTTAATAAAACAGTCCAATACAACTTTAAAGTTATTAAACTCGAATGCCACCAGGAAAATCAGTTTATTTAATATAGTTTTGTCTAGGTATAATATGAAATGTTTTGAACTTTATTTTGATGTAATCAAATTGATTAGGTTTTTTATAATAAGTGCGCGAAACAAAAACTTGGGTGTGAACCCAAAGTATATTGTGTATCCTGTTTTTCATTCATTAAAGGAGGGGTCGGTGGGGTTACTATGCAGGGTATGCAGGTATTTAAACAGCTGGGACTCAGGGATTTTACGTTCAAAGACGAGGTCATATTTACTGCGCAAAGAGTAGGGGACGAAAAGGCAGGCGCAAATATTTCCACAGGGGTTGCCATGGGGCAGAAATTTCCTGTATAGGGCAAATGGGCGCCAAAGGAGACTATGCTTGGTGACTATCCCGCAATAACCAGAAGATTTGGGAGGACGCTTTTCAATATAAGTCTTCAATTAATGATAAAAATCAGTGGACAAAGTCTATTTAAATTTTGGAAAAGCTTTTGGTACTGTATCACATTAAAATCTATAGTATAAACTGAGGAAACTCTCGAAAGGGTTGGAAACATATTTTTTTATAAAAATGTTTTTTTTTGTCAGTAAGAAATTACCACAAAAATGGCAATTGAACGTACATTTAGTACAATTTTATTACTTACTATTTACTTAAATACACCAACAAAAACTTAAAAAATCCACTGCAGTCAAGCGAAATTTTGAAAAATTCTAAGCGATTTTGCATAAACAACACAATCAGGCAAGCTATTCCATATTTAACGCATCTTCGTGAGAACTAAATTTACGACAATCTAAGCTGTATTTAAGAAATTAGAAAATGAAAGTACTCATAAATCATTGTTTCATTAGCATATAAACTTATAAGCTCGGTATCACTGGGTTCGGTTGTTGGCCCAATTCCAATTTTTAGTTGTTTTAAATTTTAAAATTTAGCTTTTTGCAGATGATGCAAAATCGAAATTTTCAAAGCTTTTTTAAAATCAAATGACAATAGAAATAAATTAAAAAAAATATCTAAATTGAATTGCTGAATAGCCAAATGAATGGCTACTTAACCCGTCAGAAAATAAGTCCAATGTATTTTCCATTAATTCTGCTAAAAATACCAGATTGATTCATTCCTAAATAATTAGAAACTGCCCAAAACAGATTGAATTAAAGACTTAGAAGTTTATTTGACAAGTAACCTAAAGTTTACACACCATTGTCAAAAATTAACTACCAAAACTATGAAAATATCTAACATCTAAATTTTTAGATGTTTTAAATTTAAGTCTGTAATCCATTGCATAGAAAAGTTTTGTACGCTTCAACATTGAATATGCTAGTGGTGTTTGAAATCCATATATGTTAAAAGATAAGCATATCCTTTTGAAAGTTCAATTTTCATATACAAAACGAATTTTTAAAATGTGTAAATTTATATATACAAACTACGAAAATATGATTATTACAAATCCTAAACTTAGAATTTTTAAAAGAGCGCAGAGAGAGAACATATACAATTAAAACATATAAAACATGGCTTGGTAAATTTAAAACCTAAAACTATTTTTAACGCTATCACAAAATAGGTCATTCAAAAACATCAAGCCACAACAAATCAGAGTTGATTGTTTCAAATATAGCTTTTTAATAAAGTAATAAGGAAATAAAATTCTTTAGATGAAACTCAAGTTAGTAAAAAAAACAGTATATCTTTTAAAAAAATCTCTAAAAACATGATCTAGTATGTACATTCAGCTCAAATGACTAATTATAAATCTTTTTTATTAAAAGCCTTTAGTCATTTTTTTCTAATAAGTCATGACTCCTATCGCGATTAAATTAAAGTCTATACAAAAAAATGACGAATTTAAAATTGGAATCATTCCATAAGTCCCTATGCTGGCAGCAGCAAACCTTTAAATTAAAAACTTTTCCAAAATATAAGCCTTAAGGTCTCTCCGGAAAGTTTTTATTGCAGGACGTTCATTAGTAAACCAATTGCAATAAAGCGCAAAAATTACCTATTTTTATTTACACACAATTTATTTTTAAATTATTATACTTATAGAGTATTATAATATTTTAAAATATTCAAATGACAAAAATTTGACTAATTAGAGAAAAACAGGCAACAAATTTTGTTTACATAATGATATTTTTTGAATTTATGTGAAATAAATTTCAAAAATTATAAGAAAATAAAAAAAAAAACATTATTAAAATTAAACAACAATTATGACCAAATATGTTTTGTGGGAATTGATCTCGGGACCTTTCAAAAAGTTGACGACACGCTAATCGACTATGCCACTGCAACCATTGGTTGATGAGCTGTAAAAGCGAATTATAAACAAACGTTTTATGCGATTTATGCGTTAAAAAATAAAGATATTATCGCGTTCCAAAAATTATAAATTTCAATAGAAATATACTATCTGGAGCTTTAAATTTTACCAAATTAAATTAAATTAAAGTCTCACCGCAATTTTGAAAAAAAATAACCCCATTTTTTACAGAAAATTGTATATTAAACTATAAATACAAATATATTTCCATAAATGGTTACGTACGTGAAAAAGGGTAACAATTTCTCTTTATTGGAAGTATTTTCTCTAATAAAAAATGAATAGTGCATATTTCTAAGGGTTTCAGAAAAACATCGTTGCAATCTGATTTTTAATATCAATTATTTTAGCTACTATCAATAATATAATAAATGTGCACTTATAATCGTGCTATTTTTGCCTTTTTAACACACATATTAATTTTTTATGGAAATATTTCTGTATTTCACGAGATCTCGTATGCCAAAAATCGTGATTTTCCATAGTTAAGAAAACTGTCTGGAGAGACCTTAAAATTTTATTTTTTTCGAATTTCCAGGTTATTTTGTTACAAAAACATATTTTCAAAATCAACATCCCACTACAAAATTGCCAAATATTGCAGCTAAAAAATGCTCTTTTTTAAGTGTTTTCTTACATGCAAACATCTTTCCCCGTTTGTCAACACAAAAACAAATTTCTAATGCTATGCTATAATTTCTAAGTAATGCTATTTTTCGTGTAAAAACGTTTGAATCCGCGATCTGGTCTGAATTGCGTCTTTTTAATTGCGGAACAGCTAACGTAATAACAAAAATTTGCAAGACGTTAGGAAGTATTTTGGAATTTTAACGACAATTTATGTTGCGTTTTCATGGGGTTATTTGGACCATTTTCTAATATTCAAAATCAAAATAAATTTAATACTAATCTTTTAAAGTTTATTATTCTTGTAAAACTTTTTAATTAAAAGGTTTGCTGCTGCCAGCATAGGGGCTTGGAATCCTTCCAAATTTCAAATTCATCATTTTTGACAGCTTACTCTCTAAAACATTATACTGGTTTTGACTTTGCGAATTGCATGCTCTAACAGTAAAAATCTCGTACATCGTCAACCAAAATGGTTTTTTACTGGCATACCAGTAAGAAAATACTGGTTGCGTCAGTAAGCAGTAAAATAAATTGCTGGTTTCACCGGTAACCAGTAACTGTAACACTCTTTAAGTTACTGGTTACAGGTGAAACCAGTAATTTTTTTTTACTGGTTACTGACGCAACCAGTATTTTCTTACTGGTATGCCAGTAAAAAACCGTTTTGGTTGACGATGTACGATATATTTACTGTTAGAGCATGCAATTCGAAAAGTCAAAACCAGTAAGATGTTTTAGAGAGTATTGTAAGCTTAATATTAGGTTTTTTTATACAAACGATATATCATAGTTCGTCATATATGATAAATTTTACATTTTTGATGGTTTTAAAAAAAAATTTTAAAAAAATTTTCGGCATTCATGTTTGGCCCCCCTCCTAGCCCTCGGGGGTCAACTCCCTAAAAAAAATTTTTGGTAAGGAATAAAAATTGACGGACATTTAATATATAACAATATGATCAATATCGTACACACTTCGAGCAGAAAGCAAAACGAAATAAACAATTCGGCCAGTGTATTAGCGCGACGAAAAATCGCGAAAACCGCGCGCATTCAACGCATTATAAAAAGAATTTGAGCGAGCCGATTTCGCTCATACTTTCAGAAAAAAACTCTTGTTTTAAAATAGTTTTGTTTTTTTGGGAGCGGGTTTTTTCACTGCATCGGCTGTAGTGATGACGTCATCAAAAGCATTTTTTCCTAACTTCTTCAAAATACAGCCAAGAGTCTGAGCTATGCTCTCATATATGTCCCGCACATATTCTAATCTCCGTTATGGATATATAACATTTCAAATTTCGAGTTTTGTCGCCAGTCCGCATCATTTCTGTATGGACTTTTGTTGTTTTTCACTTATGCCAGTTATATGTTTATGTTGTAACCCAACTGGGTTGCAAGATTTTACTAATTGTGTTTAGGATGTTTACTAGAAATATAATCTATTCATATCTATAATATAGTAAGCTAATTTTCTCGCTTTATTTTGAGAGATACTAACAAAGATTTGTAGTAAAAACTGTTAAAAAACATTTTGAAAATATCCTTGAAATGTTTTTGAATTTATCTTTGTTTCACTGCGTCTAAAATATATATTGCTGTTATACATTTTAGTAGTTACATAAATACCTGTGGTACATTCATACAGATTTAAATGTTTTTCTTTGCCATAAATTCCTTCTTGACCATTTATTTTCTGTATATACGTTATATATTGCATGAAATAAATTGTACAATTTTATCATAAAATTAAAATTCAATAAAAATCAGATCCTATTTTGTTTAATAATATAGTACGATTGTGCTAATCAATAACATAGGAATTACTAATTTTGTGAACAGTATATTCTAAAACAAAAATAATTTAAAAAAATTTGAAAAGTCACCAATTTAACTTCAGACCATTCTTCCAGAATAAACTTTAGTTCTTCAACCAGTTTCCTAACCAAATTTGGAGGGGGGTATAGCATATAAGTTGGATGATTTCCTATAAATAAATTAGACATCATCTATGTTTTAAAACCTTTTTTACTAAAGCATTTTAAATTTAGCTTTTGTCAAACCTAAAAAACAGACATGTTTGTAAAATAAAAAACACATCCTTTTGTAAGCAACTTTTTAGATCACATTTTTAGATTTCCAGTAAAAAACCTTATCATTGCACGTTTCTTTAACGTTTACTGTATACAATTTAATTTTTTATTTTTAAATTACTATTTTAAACTTATAGTATATTTGAAAGTTCTTAAACATTTTCTTGCATTTTAATTTTAAAATCAATATTTATCAAAAATGATGAAATACCACAAAATAACTTCTTTTTGGATTAAATATCTATGATAAAATTTTGGAATAAATATCTAATAATAAATATCTATCTAAATATGGAATAAAAAAACAAAAAAATAACCAAAATTCGTTAGTGTTTATGTAGTCTTAAATAAATGTAAAATGTATCTGTGTGTTTCTGTGCATTTGTATTCCCCAACTCCTTTTCAGCCATTCAAAGGATTAACCAAAATGAGGCGTGATCAGTCCATGGAGTTTTGTGTGATAAAGTTTGTAAAGTTTATTTTAAAAAATATGGATATCTTAATACTGGACAACAAATTTGATCAAAAGGTAGGTTTCCAAATTTTAATGTGCATAAACAGATAGAATATAATGTATTTGGAAAGACCAAAAGGTACATATTTATGCTGGATCACGTATTTTAAATTGAGAACAAGCTGTTTTTCTTAACCACAAACGAATTCTTCTTGCTGGGGTGTCATTAAATTTCATAAAATAACCTAAGGGGTTTGACAGAAAACAATGTGAATTTTCATGCTAAACCATCTATTTGCGACTTTTTACAGTTCAAATTTTTGTTTTTGACATTGCGTTTAGATTTTCTCACTTGAAAAAGTTTTGTCTTAAAAAATTTGCAATTTTGTTCTTAAACTGGTTCAGGCTTAGTTTTTTTAATGTTTTTTACCAGACACATTAATTAGTGAATAAATGTTTTTGTTTTTTTTGTTTTTTTTTTATGTAACGTTTTAATTTCTACTGAAAATTTTTATATTGTTTATATATTGGCAAGTCTATTTCAAAAAAAAAAATTCTTGTAGCAAATTATGAAGAGAGTTTTTGTGTTTTCATTGGGGCGTTTTGGTCGGGAAGTGAGGCCATTTGCGAAAATGTGGATCTTTAAGCAGTTTGTAGTCGTGATAGATAAAAAAAGTCATTTTGCAGTCGAGACAAAATTATTTATTATCCAAAACAATTCAATTAAGATCTTGTTGTATTCCAAAAAGTTAAGTTTGCAGTCAGAATTAGCGGGCCAGATCGCTTTTATGCACAATAAAATAAACTAATATAAAAAGCGCACAGAGTCAGGACTCGCTGCGCCTTCATTTTACTGACAACAGCCTTTATGCCAGCACTGTAAAGTGCCGCTCGGCAGACTGAGCGTCCCAGCATAAATTCTTTGCGTTTAATTACAAAAACAACACATGGCAATTAAAAAATATTATTTAATATAAAAAAGGAGTTTTATAATGAAGAATTTTAATGTGAATGGATATATCGTAAGTTGCAGGTCACGACAATATTTAAAAACAATTTATTTGCCACAGCTTTGGAAAAAAATAAAAAAATAAACCTAAAACCGTAAGTAAAAACCTTGGCGTAGTATATGTGAACTATTTAACGAAGTGTGGTGTGATTTATATAACACCAAGCGAACGACTCAGTTTATATAACACTGCAACTTTAGATACAAAGATTAGAAATACATTTGCAAACTTTGTTTGGGATATGACTATCTAACGGCTTAAACGCCAGCGATTATTTATAACTATATATCTTTCAGCAATAGATTTGCCATGGGGAAATCGAAACTTTATTATTGCGATAAAAAGTAATGATAAAACGTTTATTGAGTACATAAAGATAAGACGTTTCGGATTCAGCTGGATCCATCATCAGTTATACAATACATTTCTAAACTATAAAATTACAAAAGAAATATAATGTCAGTAAATATAATATAATAAGGAAGAGTTACACTATTAATAAAACATGCTGATAAAACACATATGGGCAAAAGACAAAAAAGGAAGCACTGAGAACAAGGAGTATAAAGAAACTATTAAAATGTATAGTTTTTTTGGGTGAGATTTTTTGGATTTTTGTTTTTTGTTTTTTAATCTTTGTTAGTATCTCTCAAAATAAAGCGAGAAAATTAGCTGACGATATTATAGATATGAATAGATTATATTTCTAGTAAACATCCTAAACACAATTAGTAAAATCTTGCAACCCAGTTGGGTTACAACATAAACATATAACTGGCAAAAGTGAAAAACAACAACAGTCCATACAGAAATGATGCGGACTGGCGACAAAACTCGAAATTTGAAATGTTATATATCCATAACGGAGATTAGAATATGTGCGGGACATATATGAGAGCATAGCTCAGACTCTTGGCTGTATTTTGAAGAAGTTAGGAAAAAATGCTTTTGATGACGTCATCACTACAGCCGATGCAGTGAAAATCCGCTCCCAAAAAAACAAAACTATTTTAAAACAAGAGTTTTTTTCTAAAAGTATGAGCGAATTGCTCGCTCAAATTCTTTTTATAATGCGTTGAATGTGTGCGGTTTTCGCGATTTTTCGTCGCGCTAATACACTGGCCGAATTGTTTATTTCGTTTTGCTTTCTGCTCGAAGTGTGTACGATATTGATCATATTGTTATATATTAAATGTCCGTCAATTTTTATTCCTTACCAAAAATTTTTTTTAGGGAGTTGACCCCCGAGGGCTAGGAGGGGGGCCAAACATGAATGCCGAAAATTTTTTTAAAAATTTTTTTTTAAAACCATCAAAAATGTAAAATTTATCATATATGACGAACTATGATATATCGTTTGTATAAAAAAACCTAATATTAAGCTTACAATACTCTATAAACATCTTACTGGTTTTGTACTTTTTGAATTGCTATGCTCTAACAGTAAATATATCGTACATCGTCAACCTAAAAACGGTTTTTTACTGGCATACCAGTAAGAAAATATGGTTTGCGTCAGTAACCAGTAAAAAAAAATTACTCGGTTTCACCTGTAACCAGTAACTTAAAGAGTGTTACAGTTACTGGTTACCGGTGAAACCAGCAATTTATTTTACTGTTACTGTACGCAACCAGTATTTTTTTACTGGTATGCCAGTAAAAAACCATTTTGGTTGATCCGATGCTACGAGATTTTTACTGTTAGAGAATGAAATTCGCAAAGACAAAACCAGTATAAGTTTTAGTAGAGTAAGCTGTCAAAAAATGATGAATTTGAAATTTGGAAAGGAATTCCAAGCCCCTATGCTGGCAGCAGCAAACCTTTTAATTAAAAAGTTTTACAAGAATAATAAACTTTAAAAGATTAGTATTAAATTTATTTTGATTTTGAATATTAGAAAATGGTCCAAATAACCCCATGAAAACGCAACATAAATTGTCGTTAAAATTCCAAAATACTTCCTAACGTCTTGCAAATTTTTGTTATTACGTTAGCTGTTCCGCAATTAAAAAGACGCAATTCAGACCAGATCGCGGATTCAAACGTTTTTACACGAAAAATAGCATTACTTAGAAATTATAGCATAGCATTAGAAATTTGTTTTTGTGTTGACAAACGGGGAAAGATGTTTGCAAGTAAGAAAACACTTAAAAAAGAGCATTTTTTAGCTGCAATATTTGGCAATTTTGTAGTGGGATGTTGACTTTGAAAATATGTTTTTGTAACAAAATAACCTGGAAATTCGAAAAAAATAAAATTTTAAGGTCTCTCCAGACAGTTTTCTTAACTATGGAAAATCACGATTTTTGGCATACGAGATCTCGTGAAATACAGAAATATTTCCATAAAAAATTAATATGTGTGTTAAAAAGGCAAAAATAGCACGATTATAAGTGCACATTTATTATATTATTGATAGTAGCTAAAATAATTGATATTAAAAATCAGATTGCAACGATGTTTTTCTGAAACCCTTAGAAATATGCACTATTCATTTTTTATTAGAGAAAATACTTCCAAGAAAGAGAAATTGTTACCCTTTTTCACGTACGTAACCATTTATGGAAATATATTTGTATTTATAGTTTAATATACAATTTTCTGTAAAAAATGGGGTTATTTTTTTTCAAAATTGCGGTGAGACTTTAATTTAATTTAATTTGGTAAAATTTAAAGCTCCAGATAGTATATTTCTATTGAAATTTATAATTTTTGGAACGCGATAATATCTTTATTTTTTAACGCATAAATCGCATAAAACGTTTGTTTATAATTCGCTTTTACAGCTCATCAACCAATGGTTGCAGTGGCATAGTCGATTAGCGTGTCGTCAACTTTTTGAAAGGTCCCGAGATCAATTCCCACAAAACATATTTGGTCATAATTGTTGTTTAATTTTAATAATGTTTTTTTTTTATTTTCTTATAATTTTTGAAATTTATTTCACATAAATTCAAAAAATATCATTATGTAAACAAAATTTGTTGCCTGTTTTTCTCTAATTAGTCAAATTTTTGTCATTTGAATATTTTAAAATATTATAATACTCTATAAGTATAATAATTTAAAAATAAATTGTGTGTAAATAAAAATAGGTAATTTTTGCGCTTTATTGCAATTGGTTTACTAATGAACGTCCTGCAATAAAAACTTTCCGGAGAGACCTTAAGGCTTATATTTTGGAAAAGTTTTTAATTTAAAGGTTTGCTGCTGCCAGCATAGGGACTTATGGAATGATTCCAATTTTAAATTCGTCATTTTTTTTGTATAGACTTTAATTTAATCGCGATAGGAGTCATGACTTATTAGAAAAAAATGACTAAAGGCTTTTAATAAAAAAGATTTATAATTAGTCATTTGAGCTGAATGTACATACTAGATCATGTTTTTAGAGATTTTTTTAAAAGATATACTGTTTTTTTTACTAACTTGAGTTTCATCTAAAGAATTTTATTTCCTTATTACTTTATTAAAAAGCTATATTTGAAACAATCAACTCTGATTTGTTGTGGTTTGATGTTTTTGAATGACCTATTTTGTGATCAGCGTTAAAAAAATAGTTTTTAGGTTTTAAATTTACCAAGCCATTTTTTATATGTTTTAATTGTATATGTTCTCTCTCTGCGCTCTTTTAAAAATTCTAAGTTTAGGATTTGTAATAATCATATTTTCGTAGTTTGTATATATAAATTTACACATTTTAAAAATTCGTTTTGTATATGAAAATTGAACTTTCAAAAGGATATGCTTATCTTTTAACATATATGGATTTCAAACACCACTAGCATATTCAATGTTGAAGCGTACAAAACTTTTATATGCAATGAGGAAAATTTTACAGACTTAAATTTAAAACATCTAAAATTTAGATTAGCTATTTTCATAGTTTTGGTAGTTAATTTTTGACAATGGTGTGTAAACTTTAGGTTACTTGTCAAATAAACTTCTAAGTCTTTAATTCAATCTGTTTTGGGCAGTTTCTAATTATTTAGGAATGAATCAATCTGGTATTTTTAGCAGAATTAATGGAAAATACATTGGACTTATTTTCTGACGGGTTAAGTAGCCATTCATTTGGCTATTCAGCAATTCAATTTAGATATTTTTTTTAATTTATTTCTATTGTCATTTGATTTTAAAAAAGCTTTGAAAATTTCGATTTTGCATCATCTGCAAAAAGCTAAATTTTAAAATTTAAAACAACTAAAAATTGGAATTGGGCCAACAACCGAACCCAGTGATACCAAGCTTATAATTTATATGCTAATGAAACAATGATTTATGAGTACTTTCATTTTCTAATTTCTTAAATACAGCTTAGATTGTCGTAAATTTAGTTGCTCACAAAGATGCGTTAAAATATGGAATAGCTTGCCTGATTGTGTTGTTTATGCAAAATCGCTTAGAGTTTTTAAAGTTTCGCTTGATGCAGTGGATTTTTTAAGTTTTTGTCGTGTATTTAAGTAAATAGTAAGTAATAAAATTGTACTAAATGTACGTTCAATTGCCATTTTTGTGGTAATTTCTTACTGACAAAAAAAAACATTTTTATAAAAAAATATGTTTCCAACCCTTTCGAGAGTTTCCTCAGTTTATACTATAGATTTTAATGTGATACAGTACCAAAAGCTTTTCCAAAATTTAAATAGACTTTGTCCACTGATTTTTATCATTAATTGAAGACTTATATTGAAAAGCGTCCTCCCAAATCTTCTGGTTATTGCGGGATAGTCACCAAGCATAGTCTCCTTTGGCGCCCATTTGCCCTATACAGGAAATTTCTGCCCCATGGCAACCCCTGTGGAAATATTTGCGCCTGCCTTTTCGTCCCCTACTCTTTGCGCAGTAAATATGACCTCGTCTTTGAACGTAAAATCCCTGAGTCCCAGCTGTTTAAATACCTGCATACCCTGCATAGTAACCCCACCGACCCCTCCTTTAATGAATGAAAAACAGGATACACAATATACTTTGGGTTCACACCCAAGTTTTTGTTTCGCGCACTTATTATAAAAAACCTAATCAATTTGATTACATCAAAATAAAGTTCAAAACATTTCATATTATACCTAGACAAAACTATATTAAATAAACTGATTTTCCTGGTGGCATTCGAGTTTAATAACTTTAAAGTTGTATTGGACTGTTTTATTAAATAGATTAGTGACATGTTTACCAAAATGATTAATATTTATATCTAAATTCAGAAAGTTACTAGATTTATTCGAAATACTAGTTGTTTCTGAAGGTATATCTGCCGGATGAATTTGTTTAATTATATCAAATATACTGCTACAGTTAAAACTAATTATATCATCTATATATCGACAAGTGTATTTAGTTTTAATTCGATTTCTTATGTTTGACTTTAAATATTTGAAATCCATAAAAAAAGAGTAACATCTGCAATTTGTGGTGAAGCGTTTCCACCCACACAAGCCATTTTAATGGGATCGGCAAAACGTTACCTTTTAAAAAAACAAGAAATTTAAAAAAATTCTTAAGCAGTTTTGTCACCAAACCAGAATTACGATTATGTGATGTGCTGCGATTGATTATGTCATGATCATTTTTCTGGCAGTGTTTTTGATTTAGTTTATAATTGAATTTAATGTTAAATTTGGCGTTGATAAAAAACAAAAAAAATTGAGAAAATACTTTTTTTTTAAATTATTTATTTTATTTAAGTTATTTTTATTAGTCATCTTTAGGGCTGGTTCACACCGAAATGGCAGCTGGCAGCTGACAGTTAATGCGCGAGTCTACATTTACAGACCTTTAAACATTTACAAACCTTACGTCTATTTATAAATAAATATTATCAAAGATATTTTTGTTTTTATCTAGTTAAATTGAATTTCATTTAAAATAAAAAAAACTATTAAACTTTTTTTAGGTATTTACACAAGATTATGGAATCCGAGAATATGTAAAAGGGACAGATTTACTTTTGCATTGTGATCGCCCTCGCACGGATATAATTGGTGCCATAGTGAATATTGATCAAGCCCCGAATTCTTCTTGGCCATTGTTTATTAGCGATCATATGCACAGAAAATACAAAGTAATTTTCCCATATAATTTATAGATTATTGGCCACTGCTGGTGTTCATATTGTTTGTTTGTGTTTTTTATACGCAAGATTGATTTTGTTCAAAAACAGTTTTACAGTTTTATAAGGTGAAATATCGAAAAACATTTACTTACTTAAATACGCCAAGTTTTCTGGACAAATATTTTGTTGAATTTTTGTTTCTTAACAAGAAGTTATATTTTGGTTTAGAAAAACAAAAAACCACGAAATCCAAAAATCGGCAATTAAAAACAAATGATGATGGAATGATGATTTTTACATTTTTACACTTGCGGCTTCATGATAAGTGTGCCATACTTGCAGTCTCATTGTTCAAAAATTTTGTTATCATTGTTGCATGGAAAACATCGAGTATGGATTTTTTGAGGTTTATATTGAGCCTGGAGAAGCGGTATTGTACGAATCGGCTGCCCTGGTGTACGGTAGACCTGATCCTTTGCAAGGAAAATACTATGCAAATTTTTTTGTACATTTTATGCCTGTATATTGGCCAGTATATTTTAGTAGGCATTGTAAAGGATATTGAAATGGGAAAATTGCAGACTGGTGAGGGTGAACAGTATGACGAGTTATTTAAACAGGACTAAATAAGATTTATTCAACAACTTCTTTTATTTTAAAAAGAAGCTGCATCGTGAGCACTATCACAATTACTGTTACAAGTCGCATAATTAATACTATTTATTGATTAAGTTATATATTATTGCTATTTGTTAATTATGTTTTTTTTATTTTGTTTGCGCTAAAGCGCTCACATCTTAGCAATTTACGTTGGATTGTACAAAGTTTATATTAGCTTACAGTTTGTGATTTATTCTTTTATCATTTACTCTGATATTAACTTTTGAATGATACATAATTAAAGTTAATCATAATTGAGGTTGGATATGAGATGTTTAATCGACCATCACGTGCAAGCAAAAACACATCTATGTTTAAATAGACAATATAAAAGTGTTTCTTAGTTTTAGATACCACTTACGTTTTAACAGCAGATCTTTTTTAATTAAAATCTATGCAAATGTAATTAAACTGGTCTATTTTATGCTCGACATTTTTCATTTTAAAAAGAAAATCTTAAAAAGTTGAAACATATATGACGTGATCAACTGAGGCTATATGACATTTTAAGGGTCCTTAAACTCATAACGTGAATAATTTACACTTAAAAAAAGTTATAAGTTTAATTAATTAATTAATAATTTAATTAATAATTAATAATTTTAATAATTTAAAATAATTAATAATTTACACTTTAAAAAAACTATAAGTTTAATTAATGAACAAATATTTAAAATGCATTTTGTAATGGTTTATAATAAAATTTATGAATAATTTTCTTTTTTTGTTATACAATTTTTTAGTTGTCAGTGAAACACTTAACATAAGTTAACTTTAAATACATTATTATCTGTAAACAACATCCTGAGTTTCAACTTCATAAGTAATCTGTCCATCCTTTTTGCAAGTATCGTTAAATATAAAAAACTGGCAAAAAAACGAAAAAACAGCTAAATAGTAAATTATTAAAGGTGTCATAAGGTATTTTCTAATTTAGAAATTTGATTTTTTAGTTACAATAAAACTTTAAATAATATATTAACTATTTACTATTATTAACTATTTAACTTTAACTTTAACTTTAACTATTTAACTTATCATCTAACTATTTATTTATTAACTATTTAACTACTTACTTAACTATTTACTACTTAACTACCTATGACACCTGGTTTTAATAATTTACTATTTTCATATTTTTCGGTTTTTTGCCAGTTTTTTATATTTAACTTATACTTGCAAAAAGGATGGACAGATTACTTATGAAGTTGAAACTCAGGATGTTGTTTACAGATAATAATGTATTTAAAGTTAACTTATGTTAAGTATTCCACTGACAACAACTAAAACCTATAACAAAAAAAGAAAATTATTCATAAATTTTATTATAAACCATTACAAAATGCATTTTAAATATTGTTCATTAATTAAACTTATAGTTTTTTTAAAGTGTAAATTATTAATTATTTAAAATTATTAAAATTATTAATTATTAATTAAATTATTAATTAATTAATTAAACTTATAGTTTTTTTAAGTGTAAATTATTCACGTCAGGAGTTTAAGGACCCTTAAAATGTCATAGATGGTATTGTTATTATGTTATATATGTTTGGACTTTAAGATTTTCTTTTAAATAGAAGATGTCAAGAATCAAATCAACAGGTCAAATTACATTTTCATTCGGCCGAATAAAACCTATCTGCCTTGAAATTCAGAACATAAAATACACTGGCAACGGAAAATAGATTGATAATCACGATTTTGTAATCTGACAATTCAGATCTTGATTTTTAGCTGTATATTCACAATTGGCATTTTGAATGTTAGTTTAATTTTTTAACACGCGCAACACACGCGTAATTTTTTTTCTTTTTTAAATTTAACCATTATCTAACTTAAAAACAACAGATTTATGGTAAAAATTATATCGGAGTGTAGTTAAATTATTCATAATATTTACGCTAATCGGGATTGGTTAGAAGGCCCGCTGCAGGATTCATCTTGGAGACATATGAATGAATAGAACAAGTAGACTCCAAAAAAGTGCCAAACAAAAATTAATTAAATGGTTTTTGTTTAAGGTCTTAATTATGTACCTTGGGATTTAGTAACAGTAATCCTGCGACATCGAAGGATCAGATTTGTGATGCGGTTGATTAGTATTAGCTTCCCATGATTCGTTTAACTGGACAGGTTCTGGGACGTTCGGAAATGGTTAAACAAAACAACTATTCCAGTTGTACACAAAATATAAATCATATCACTTAAAAAAATTTAAAAGACTAAATAATTACTATCTAAAGATTTTTTTGAATAGACAAGATTTTTTTGCTTTTTTGAATTTATACAAAATTTTAATCCTTTTAATTTTTTAATAACCAGGACCTAAATAAAAAATTTACAACAAATAAAATTGTGAAATTTAATGTGCTTTTCAATAAACCAATGGTCTCGTATTCGATAAATCAATATCAAAGGAGAAATATAATTTTAGGATATGATAAGTCTTCAGAAATTAATAATTTTCAAACTTTGCTGATGTTCATTTCCTGGTATTAGTGATATATTTTTTGTGTTTGTTGTGTTTTTTTTTGTTTTAAGTTATTTGTTAGTTTAAAAGTAAAACCAGGGCTCGCATTCTGAAAGTCAAAATAATACGAAAATATATATCATTTTTATAACTCATTTCTATTACACTAAACATTTTTCAAAGTGAAAGTATAACTGAGTTGATAAAATGCGAACACAAATTTTAAGTTTAAAATATTGTTTTGTCCATCTCCTGGTTTTAACTGTGCAGTAGAAAAAAAACTATTTTTGGAAAAGAAGTTAAAAAAATCTAAGCTCGCATAAAATTTTTTTTGGCGCTTTACTTAAGCAGGTTTCATTGGAACAACTTTATCACATGCTACATGACCCATTGGAAACGACCAAAATGCTGTTTTTCTGCACGTTTTTTATTTTGATAATTATCTAGTCAGTTTTATAGATTAGTTCAAATTTAGCGTTTTTTACTGTACAAGAGAGGGTACAAAAAGAAAAAATAAAATTTGAAAAAATCTTAGCTTTCTTAGTTTCTTAAGTTTAAACCTATACTTCATAAAAATTGCTACACGATGATATGTTTCACTACGTTGAAGTGCTGTAATATATCAGTTTGTGCTAAATAAATTTTTATTTTTTAATTAAACGTCACAATAGTTTAAAATCACCACTAAAATAGTATTATCCTTAATAGTGATTTTAAATTCAGTAAAAATAAAGATGAAATTTGTGCTTTTAAACTAATTTTAAACCTACATAATTTTTTTTAATGTTTTGCTTGTAAAACTATTCAAAACTTAAAAATTAATTTTAAAAAGTCCATTCCAAACTTTTAAATTAAGCATTTTTTGTAATTGAAGCATTAAAAAACTGGTAAACAAGCGCGCCAGCAGCGCCGTACCTACGAAGCGGCAAAAAAAAAAAAACCAAAAAATCCCCAAAAACTGCTTTTGCTTTTGCAATATTTAAAAAGTATTTAAAAAATTTTGAAAAGAAGGGGTCGAGATTTTAAAGCAAATATTTGAAATATTTTAAACGGTAAAATGCACCAGCCCGCTCGCTGTTTTCTCAATTTTCCCTCTACATATGATTGGCGCTAGTAGTTATGTACCCTCTTTCTAACACGAAAAAACCCTTATTACAACTAGTTATAAAACAAATTTACTTGACATGATACAAAAACATACTATAGAATAAAATTTTTATGTTATTTTATTGCAACCTACCTATACGTAACTGAACCAAGAAAATTATACATAAAAAAACGTATCGCTATAGCATAAAAAACAAATAAAAAAAATTTTAAATTTTTTTTTTCATTTGTTTCAACAAAATTTTTTCATTTAAAAGATTGTATGTGAATCTGAATGTTGTAAAATTATTTGCAGCAATAAAACATATTTTGGTTGAATTATATTGGCTGACGCTGAAAATTAGAATGCAGACATGAGAGGACCAATTAAAATTGTGCGGTAATGACGTGTTTTTTTCTTAAACAAATAAGAACGCAGAATTTTTTTTAATTCCACCTTTTCACAAAATAAACATAAATCAACCAACTATAGCCCTTAAAAAATTTGCATTTAAGTTCCAAATTAAGTGATTTGATAAATAATTATTATAATACTGGTGCAGTCTTTGTTATTAATCCGCTTTAGTGAAAAATTTTGAATGTTTTTGTTGTTAAATAGTCGAGTCAATACTGTAAATATCGCAGTCAGCTAGATTTTATTTGCCTATAGTAGAATATCGTAGATTAAAATTAAAAATTAAAGATTAAAATTTAATTAACACGCATACAGCGCGGATTCTATGATAGCATGCGGAATTTCCAAGCTTTAATATGACTCAAAACCTTTTGGAAATGCGAGAACCTTTTAGAATTGTGTCTTGCAATCAAAAATGAATCCATCCGCGTCGTCAAAAACAATTTTAGTATCACATATAAGCAGAAAGAAAAATTACTTAGTTAGAATAAAATTTGTTATTTAAAAGCATAGAAAATAAAATTGTGTCGCATATGTGTAAAAAATTTAAGTTTAAAAATAATTAAAAAAAAACTATTTCAAAGCTTAAAACATTCCAATTTATATACAAAAATATTTTTATTAACAGTTTCTTTACGTTTGGATCTTTAGTCCCTCTTATACGATGTAGATTTACGCATGTAAACGTTATTTCTAAACAGTTCTGGCCCTTTTGACTCTTTGGTCGCTACGTGTCTCGCTTTTGGGTTCTCTGGTACCCAGCTCTAAGGTCCCGCCATTTCTTTGATACGTTTGGTTCTTTAGTCCCTCTTACGATGTAGATTTACGAATGTACACGTTATTTCTAAACAGTTCTCGATCTTTTGGCTTTTGGGCTCTCTGGTACTCATCCCTAAGGTCCCGCCATTTTTTTCTTCTAATCTATTTTCCTTTCTCAATTGGCTCTAAGGTGAATTTTTTGCGGCTGTTTGGTCCCAAAAAGTGCGCGGCTCTTAGTTTAAGTCCTAAAATTGTGGCTCTTTAGTACCCTTGGCTCTTCTGTCTCCAAATCATTTATATATAGATAAAACAAATAAGAAATAATCAAAAGCGAATCAAAGAATTATATAAGATTTTAATTGTGGAATGAGATCACTTAAAACTCGCTCGTCCTTTTTTATAATGCCGGTGTTTTATTTCACTTATAATATTATAGCGGAAAAAAATTGCGAGAAAAAAACGATAAAAAATACTAAATACATATGAAAATAATGTTCTTCTTTGTAACGGTTTTAAAAAATTCGCGACTTTTCAATTTTGTTTTTTTTAAATTAACAAAACCCAGTTTAAAAAAGGTCAAAGACCAATAGAAAACTTATATAAAATTATCGATACAGATTAAAATAGAAAAAAAAACAGTAGAAAAACGCTAAATTAATATGGAAAAAATGTCCTTTTTTTACTGTTAAAAAAATCGCGACTTTTTAAACTTTTTTTCTGAATTAATGAAACCCAGTTTAAAAAAGGTCAAAGGCCAATAAAAAATTATATAAAATTATTCATATGAAATGAAATCACTTAAAACTTTCTGTATTTCGTTGCGACTGTTTGTCTGTTATTACACTGAGCAAGTAAGGTATATTATAATATTATTGCGAAAAAACTTCTTGTATATGGATTTATTTATACGCCAACTAAAACAGGCTTTGTCAAAAAATGCTAATTTTTAAAAAAGTGTATGGCGGCAACGGGTTTGTTGATGTATAAAAAATTAAAACAGAGTGTAATTTATGTATTGTGTATATCGGTTCAAAACTATTATTTTTTTGTTTAAACTTTTTAAAATTAATAATAAAAATATTAAAATAAACTTAAAACATTAGGAAAGAAAAATTGGCTATTTAATTGTGTAAAAAATAGACTCATCATATTGCATAAATATTTTAAAAAACCATGTTAAAAAATCCTGATAACAGCTATAAAAGCACCGTTTTATGACATTAGTTGTTTTTTAAACATAAGACAACCTGCTAAGTTAAATTTTATACACGTAAACATAAGGTTGCGTCAATATAAGGCTGTATAAGTCAAAATATGTTTATTTTTAACGAAATCAAAAACTTTTACTTTGTGCAGATGCGGTTGTGTAAAAATTTAAAATTAAGGCGTTTTAATTTTACATTTAGTTTAATAAATAAAAATATGCTCTCATATAAAAAATATCAAACAAGCTTTTAAAATTATAATCGTTTTTGGTTGAAATATGAGTACTTCCCGAGTTTTAGACATTTTAATAAAAATCCTAAATATTAAAGAAGCAATTTTTGGCAGATAACATGAATTTTTAATTTTATTTGTCAATAAAAACCAGTTTCGGTATCAAATTAATTGGAAACAGATAATATAGTATGTTATCAAATTTAATTTTAATTTTTTTAAGAGCTTAAAAATTTAAATTTATTTAAATCAGGGAAGATCGCGGAGCGCTCTTTCCCTTATATTAAATGGGTTAAGTCACTGCGCGGTTAACCGTTGTTGATGGCGTCATCGAAATTAACAAAACCTTTAATAGTTTTTTAGTCAATTAAAAATTTAAACATTTTACATAACTAAAATATTACCCATAATTTTCTGATATTAAAAACCTAACAACTTTTGCTAAACATACCTGAATTTCATACTAATAAGCTTAATTTGCTTAACTTTTTTTTGTTTTTTTTTTTTGGGGTCCCCCAAAAATTTTTTCCTGTGGTGAATATTTGGAGCTGATTTTTTGCACGTAGATGCTGAATTGCCCCCTCACCTGAATTTCATTCTCGAATATGCTCTATTTCCCGTAGTTAAACCTCTGTTCATGTGAAAAACGACCAGTTTTTTTCTAAGTTACGCATTAGGTACTGGGGCACTTGTGTGACACTTTTTTTCCTTACTGAATTACATATTAAGTAACTTCATTCAGTAATACACATTCTCTTGTGGTTATTTTTTTGGTTTAGTTTGATGAGATACGTAACTGAACGTAATAACTAAA
>JASAMX010019880.1:0-5000 GCA_030248175.1 Microlaimidae sp. YZB2_3 | reverse complement strand
GGTCTAAAAATAAACGACAGCTATTTTTGTTATTCCAGTGCAAAATTTAAAAATTTTTGTTACACTTAAAAATCAGTGGAGGTTTAAACTTTTTTTTATAGTGGCCGAAGTTAAAGCGCGTGCCATTAACTGCGACCACCCAGAAAAAACTAACTATTGGTAAAACGAACGTTAAATATTTTTAAAGGTTGCAAATTTATCCTTAGGTTTTTGTTCTTGGTACATATAACTTAATTTTTCCCGTTTGCAAATTTTTATAGCTGTTAGCAAGACTTTAAAAAATTATGTCATAACCCAAAATTGTTAACTTTAAAGATAAAAAAGACGATAAAAATGTTAAGGAGTGGTATAATTCCACACCAACACTTGCCTATTTTTGATGTTTTATATCTGTTTGAATTCCTCCGCCAAGAAAATAACCTAAGCTTTTTAACTGCATTTCAATAATCTTTGAGAAATTCCTATACCGGTTTATTGATAGTTTAAACCTAGTCAATTGGGAGTTGGATTAGTCCAGCCCGCACAGATGTTTACTACGTAATTCTTAAGACTGCATCCCTTCGCCAAGGGAAATAACCTGACATTTTTACTATGTTTTATTTTACTTTACACAACTTTTTGAAGCATTGGTACTCTATATATCGTAGTAAGTGGTGGGTTGGGTGTGGAAACCCAATTGACATTAATATTAACTGTATTCTTTATATTACTGCATCCCTCCGCCAAGAAAATAACCTGACTTTTTTAATGTATTTCTATATTATTTTTTAAAAATTCCTTCCGGTCTATTCGTAATTTAATACAACCTAGTAAATTATGTGTTATGAAACCCCCATACACATTATGGTGGAAATCTTGTTAAACAGGTCCTTTAACGTGAATTTTAAGGTGGCCGAAATTAACGGAATCTTTAAATGCGCAGTTAATTAAACGCATTGCAAAGTGATTTTGAAGAAAATATCAAAACATGAATATTAACAATTTTGAGTGTTAAATAAAAGTTATTTTAAGGTTATATAGTGCTTCGTTCTAAATTTGATGCAGTTTAAACACAAAGCAAAAATCCAGAAAATCACAAAAAATTCGCTTTTTGTATGAAAATGTTGATAATCTGAATAACACAAAAAAACTTTTGCGACACCACTTTATTCAACATTCATCCAGTTACTTCTTTGCTAGTTCTTTTGTGTTTTAAAAAAGTCAATTTTCTAACACCTTAAAATAGTCGCCGAAATAAGTTAGATACCATACCTTTTTAAGAAAAAAAACAAAGAAATTAAACGATCATTTTTTAAAATTAATAGCTGTTTACGGAATTTATGAAAAAAATGTTAGATTTGACGTTTTCTGACGGCTTTTGAGTTTAAAAGGATTTATATAGGTAAAAATTTGTGTCTTACGGTTACTAACCTTAAATTGAAACTATGTCTGGGCTGTTGTTATTTACTGATTCAAAAATGGACGAACAAAATAATAACTGTAGGTAAAATTGTCGTAGCTGCAATTCTCGACTATTTGTAGCCACTAAAATCGACTTGTCCAGCTCAAAATCGACTTGTCAAGATGATGGCAACAGAAATTGTGTTTTGACCCATTTCCAAATTGGAAATGCATTTATACGTTACAGTATAACTCGCGTACGCACGATTATTTCGGCACTTGAGGTCTAAGGCCGCTTAACAAATTGAAATCGTTTGCACCGTTAAATCATTGGGTGAATTAAACATAAGTTTGTAATTATGCAAATTGATAAAACGCAAAAATAAATCACGCCTACGTTGGCAGCTACGAGTATTTTACCTATAATTACTTTATATATTTTGATGTTTTAGACGATACAGTTAAAACTACTGAGCATAAAATATAAAGAAAAGTCACATAATATTTTGCGAAACGGATCCCTTGTTCTTAAAATTTTTATAAAAATTTGTTGAAATATTTTAAAGGCTAAGAATATCGCATAATATTATTACAGAAACACAATACTTTTTTGTATATCTATTACTTTATACTTGTATTCTAATGATTTTATTTTTGCTAAATAAATTATTTTACACAATTTCATATTTAATTAAATATTATAAGCTGTGATCTAACAAACACGCACCTTCTCATGTTTAGAATGGTTTTATTTTAAAAAAAACATTCCACTTTTTGAAGTGGAAAGCTATATGAAAATCCTTTATTCATTTCAGTGATAATGCGTTTGAAATGCAATAATTTAGATAGTGGACTGATAAAAATAGCTATAATAACAGTAGGCTAGCTAAAACTTCAATTACACAATTCATGGTATAAAAAAATTTGGTGCTGCGGACATTTTTCATAGTTCAAAAAAAAATTTAATTTCACAGCTGCCGGTTACAAGATAAGCTAAAATTATAATAAAGCAAATTAGCTTTTTGGGTGTAGTGTTCGTCGAAATGAACGTGGCGGTGTTACGTTTCAGAAGCTAAAACAACGACCGAATAAATAACGTGTTGTTTACAGAAAAAATGAGAACACTGCTTTTTTTCGCTTTTTAACGAGAAATGGCCCGTTTGGTTAACTAAGTGAAAAATTTTACATTTCCAAATAAATAGTTCCGTTGTATTCCTGAAATATATTTTTATAAAAATATTTTATTTTTTTGTATTGATTTGAAATTTAAACTTGTCCTCGTCTATGGAGAATCACGACAGTTAATTCAATGTACACAAAGATCTTGAGAAGATTTAAAAATAAATTGTTATGACTTTGATTAACGGAGAAAGCTAAATCATAATAATGGAAAATCACAATTAAACATAAAACATTTATTCCAAAAAAAACAGCTGGTTGTAAATACTTTTTTTTCCTCATTTTTCTGGTCTTATACAATTTATTTTCAATTTTCTCTCGAAACCTTTGTGTACATTGAACTAACCGTCGTGATTCTCCATAGGTAGGTGCGTTTTGTGTATCTTTTTATACGACACAAACAAAACGTCTAAATATACATATATACACTAGCGTTGTAAAAAGTTATTTTTACCCAATTATAATAAAAGTAATTAATTTTGGATTACTTTAACTTTTATTCGACTTTTATATTTCACTTTTACTTTTTATCTTACTCGATTTTTGAAATTTCAATAACTTTTACTTTTACTCCGATTTATTCCTGCAAATACTTAATTTAAGTAAAATTTAAGTAATTTCAATGAGTAGATTCCCTATGGGCTTGTTGTAAAGTGAGTAGCAGAAAAAAATTTTAAGACGCTAACACGCTAAAAAAACCATTTATTTAGACCAAAAAACTTATTAAAACAAAACTTTTACTTAATTTAAGTAAAATTTAAGTAATTTCAATGAGTAGATTCCCTATGGGCTTGTTGTAAAGTGAGTAGCAGAAGAAAATTTTAAGGCGCTAACACGCTAAAAACACCATTTATTTAGACCAAAAACTTATTAAAACAAAACTTTATACATAAAAATAGCAAAAAACTTCGGAAACAAAGAGCAGGAAAAGGAGGACAACAACCAACTCACACTAAATGCAAGCAAAACAACATCCACACTATTTACACCAGACCCTGCAGAGTACAACACACAACTATCACTACAAATAAACAACACAACATTCATCACAACTAAAAACCCAAAAATCTTGGGGCTCACATTTGACCCCAACCTTACATTCAACACACACATCGCAAATACACACAGAAAAACACGCAAAACACTCAAAATCATAAATGCACTCACAGCAACATCATGGGATAAACCAAAAGAAACACTCACACACACATACAAGGCAATCACTCGACCAATAATCGAGTATGCCTGCACAGTTTGGTGCCCCACAACATTAAACACACAAATTAACAAACTGCAAACAATACAAAACACTGCTCTCAGGGTTGCAACAGGGCGCACCGCAGACACAAACACACACATCATATACACAGAAGCTAAAGTCCTCCCAATAGCAACACACATTCAACTCCACGCAAAACAAGCAAAATTGGCAGCCATGTACACAAACAATCCACTCAACTATTTAACACAACAACTTGCACCCAACAGGCTCAAAAAGCAAACGATATTTCCCAACAACAACCACACAACAAACATTCCAACAGACATACACAACAAAACTTACAAAGCACTAAAACAACAAATCCACATAAACACAGTCACAAACCACATCAACAACATTCCAATAAACCCAATACTTCAAACAAAAGCACCAGCAATAAGCAACGAGGAAGAAAATCTTTCTCGCGGGGTCAGGAGAACCCTTGCCCAACTCAGGGCGGGAAAATCTCCTTTCCTCTACTCCTACCTACACAAAATCAATCCCACACAATACACATCACCAAACTGCCCGCTATGCAAAACACAAATACACACAACACAACATCTTTTCACATGCACACACATTAATACAAACTTGCGACCAGAGGACCTTTGGGCGAACCCTGCAGCGGTTGCTGATCTCCTTCGAGAGTGGGAAGAGGGGGTAAGCAAGGCGAGGACCATGCCAAATAGAACCAACTAGGGTTGAACAAAACTCTGGTTACTGGCAAAGGACAACAGGAAAAGGGAGGATTTTTCTGGGCGTTAGTTTAAGGTATACATTAGGATATATTTAAACTATAGAAAATAAGCCTCTTATTGGTGCAGTTGCTCTCTGAATAAAAAAATTATTAATATTACAATAAACTAATATTAGACAGAAAACTTGTAGTTTTTCCATAGATTAATCTAGTGACATTTGAAAAAAAATTATACTTACAGAAATTTTTGACAAATGGGAAATCGCCACTTTAAAAATTAGAAAGTTGTATCTATAAACAACTACAAGTATGTATTTGAAAAAACTACTGTCGATTATGCGCTTGTCAAAAATTGCTGTGAGTATGATTTTTCCAATTGCCATTGCATCAGACTATAGGAATATTATAATTTTCTTGTATAATTTGCTGATTGTAATGATCTTTTTTTAAGTAAGCAACAGCACAAACCAGATGCTTAAA
>JASAMX010019879.1:0-66155 GCA_030248175.1 Microlaimidae sp. YZB2_3 | reverse complement strand
TGAATTAGTTTAATCTTGCAGATAAAATTTTTTATTCATGTCGAGTAATATTATTGTGTTTAAATACTGTAATTATAATTTTTTAATTAAATTTTCAGGAGTTAACAGTACAGTGGTGTTTAAAACGTGCTGAATTAGTTTTTAAATGTGTAAAAGGATTCTTAATGGAAGGACCAGCAATAGGCGGTACATCCAGTGTAAATTCAAACACAAGTCTTCAACAGAGTTACACTGTAAGAAAAGAATAATAATTTATTTTGTATTTATTAATATGATAAAAAATCATGCTGTGTTCGCTAGTTAGTTTCTATTCCTAAAACATAATATTTTTCAAAAAAAATCCGATGGATTTTGCTTATGATATTGGCTCTTAAATTTTAGTTTTTATGAAAATAAGAGTACTCCATTTTGCCCAGTAATAGTGATTCGTGGTTTAAAACTGTAACTTAGTTAAAACACCCCTTTCTCCACGCTTCACTTTGTGGAGGGAAGAGGGTATTAAACCCATCATCTTTCTCAGAATTTAACGGAAGTGGAATTAAGCTCCCAACTTTTCTGATACCAAACTCGACATTATGCTTTAAAACTAAAAAATATTCTAAAAAAACCTAATATTCGCACGTCAAGAAATTTTGTTTTTTTGTTGAATTGAAATTTTATCACTAGTCATAATCAGAAAACAACTTTTTTTTATAATTGAGCTTTACTTCTTCTAGGAATTAGGAATCAAGTTCAAACATCAATAATCTCTATCTTAATTTCGTTAATGATATAAAAATATGTTGTCATTCAAAAACGTTTAAAGCTTTTTATCTTTTAGAAAATAATCGTTTTTGGCTGAAATGTCTGTACTTTGGAGTGGGATATATAAAAATTCCTTATTAAAATTCCAACCCGAAATGTTGGTATTTTTTTGTTGTTTTTTTAATTGTAACATTATGCCCAACTTACTAATAATCTAAAATCTTAAAAAAAAATTTTATTAGAAGTAAAAATATTTCTCGTGTTACTTCGATTTTATTGGTAACTTTATCTTAGTTTTACTGAGATGATTGTTATTTAAGGTTCAATTTATGTTGCCGCCAGGTATATCTTCCTAAGTCTTTGGACAGCTTCACGAAATGCTTCCGACAATTTTTCATCTTGTTAATCCTGTGATTGGATAAAACAATTACTGTAACCAGTGTAAATAAGAAATGAAGACTTGAGTTTAACAATATTTATTATATAATATTCATTTTGTAATTTATATTGTAACGGTGCCATTAATATGATTTGCGATTGAATCGTATTATGAAAGATGCTTTTTCGAAGCTTTGAAGCAAGTCACTAAGCTCCTTAATTATACCCTTAGTACAAATTTCATGTATAATTATCTCAAAAAGTAATGTCGTATGCTGTTATAATCACAAAAGTTTTATGTTTTTTTTTAATTTAACGAAAACAAATTTGAAACTATATTTTAAGCTTAAAATGTGAAATACGCACCCCCTAGGTATTGAATACATAATGATGTAGCATGTAATTTTTATCACAATAAAATTTATTAACTATTTATATTATCCAAAAAATATAAAAACTAAAAATATAAATATTTGGCTTACTATCAGTGTTGCAAGGAATATTATGTATTGTAAGAGTCCCAACGGCTCCTTTAGTATTACGGTGATTAACGTTCTTGTCGTTTTCTCCGTAACACACGTTATCCTCTCTACTTCTGAAACATAATTCAAATTATAAATGCTATGGCTGGTATGGTATTACGTTATTTAAAGGATGTAAAAAATGGTAGAAAAATGGTTCAGCTTACGAGTGGACCAAAGAGGGGTGTTAAGGAAAGGGTATGATGGCTTTTGTAACTACTGATGCAAAGGAAAGTGCGCGCAATTGAAATACAATAGAATCGGATTGGTTTGACAAATAAAATTTTGGTGGAAAAACAAAGAAAAAATCAATCAAGATGATCAAGACAATGGCCCAATCAAAATGCTCAAGACAATCACTTAATCAAGATGCTCGAGACAGACAGACAGACAATCTAGAACATTTTTAGTAGTTACTACTATAATAATCATAACATACCCTTTTCTTAAATCATTTAGCAGGGTTGTCCTTAGTCATATCATGCTGCAACCATACATGAATATAGGAGGGTAGGATGGGTTTCCCCCCCCCCCCCCCCCCCGAGCCTCAAAATTTCAGACACCTCCTAGAAAAAAATCTAGGCCCCCCTCCTCCCAAAACTTTTAAGTTTTGACACCCTACCCCACTCTGGACTTCTGAATCAACCTTCCCCCCCCCCCCCCTCCGAGCCAAATTTTGGGTATGAATTTAGGTCAAAATTTACTGTCACAAACACGGTTTTGTAGTAAAAAACAGTACTTTTGTACTCTTTTTATACATAAATAGCCTTGTTTAGTATATAAAATTCTATATTAGTGCTAAAAAACTTAAATAAATGATTTAATGTGACTTTGTTGGGAAACCGGACCCCTCTGGATTTCAAACTGGTCTACCCTGGGTCGAACCCCCTAAAAAGCTAGGGAGGGGTATGGACCCCGCTCCTAGCTTTCAAAGGGCTATTTACCCAGGGTAGCCACCCCCTAGCTTGCCGGTCCAGGCGCATGTATGGCTGCAACAGCCCGTGTTATTAGTAAGTTCTAATATTGTTCGAGATGATATGAACATCAATTCCCATTTTAAATGGGGAGATATGAGACCTTCCACACAAACAACAAACAAGCATAAAATAAATGGGGCTCCCCGAAACTCCCCATTTTAAATGGCCGAACTTCTGGAGCATAATATTAGGTTCCAGTACTAAAAGCGCAAAAAAATGGGGTATTTGAACTATATCCCAAAAAAAAAAATTTGGGACACCCCCCCGCCAAGTATGGGGGTTGGGTATACCCCCCCAAAATTCGGGAGGCTGCCTACCTAATGGGGTAGGAACAGATTACTATAGTCTATACAAAAATGATGCGGACTGGCGTACAAAACTCGAGCTTTGAAAGGTGATATCTCCATAACGGTGAAGTAGTATATGGTACGGTTGGGGATCCGACCGGGGCCCCGGCTTGCCCCGGCACTTTTTTTCTACCCCGGCTGTGGCAATTTAGCTGTCAAATCAACCGGGCAAACCGGGCTAAAAAGCCCTAAGAATACAAATTTTAAAGCACTTTTTACAATTTTAGACAGTGATAAATTATATAAAATTTTATATAAAGAGCTAATGTAATTGCTTCAATAGGAGGTGATTTATTATTTATATTTTAGGATTTTTTTAAAACTATTTTAATAAGAAGTATTTCCTTATTTTTTTCATTAGTCGTTATTCTGAAAAGTTGAAGAATTCTCTGAGCATCAAAAACCATTTTGTAGTATTTTATTTAGTAGATTAGGGTTTCACATAGAAGTCTATCCATGAGACGTATACAATAAATATTAGAGTTATTATAATATCATTGTTTATATCAAAAATATATAAGCCAAGAGAATTTTCGGCTATTGTACAATAAATTTTTTAACTAAATTTAAAGAGAAATGATGCAAATCTTACTTTTTTGCACAAGCTACCTTCTGTGCACTCAATAAAAATTTTCTCGCGCAGCGATATTTTGTACACCAAACTCGTTTTTCAGACACGTTTACAAAATCGTTTAGTTTAAGGTTTTCATAATTATTTTTTTTTATAAAAAGTAAGCATATATAACCCAAAAAATGGTGAAAACCTAATTTTTAAATAAAAAAATTGCTGAATATTCAGATTTGTGCGACTTTAATACTGAAAACCCGCTATTTTGTTCTATTTCATAAGCACACTGTTTTTTTTAAATTAATTTTTAACGCAATTTTTAACACAGTATTAATGTTTTGCAGTGCAAAAGGGATCTTTCTCCCACGTTTGCGTGAAATGCACTGCACAAAAAAAATGGGTATTGACAACAAGAAAAATCTCTGCGTAAGAAATCAATGTATAATTGGAAATTTTCTTGGGCCATATTTTTTTGATAAATCTGGAGAAATTACAAAAAGTAGTGCAAAATTACAAAAACAGCGTTCTTCTTGCACAATTTTATTTAAAACTTAATGTATAATTGGAAATTTTCTTGGGCCATAAGTTTTTGATAAATCTTGAGAAATTACAAAAAGTAGTGCAAAATTACAAAAACAATTTCATTGCAAAAGTTCACGTGACATTCAAAACATACTCCCCATATAAAACTGCTTTAACTCCTGCTCTATTTGTAGAGCTTTTTTTTAAAAGTAATAGAAATGGTTAGTGGGATTAAGTATAATATTGCTTTAAACTTAAATATATTTCTAATACTTATGAAAGTGTATACTACTGTAACACTAAAAAGTTACATTTAGCGTTTACTTAAACAAATAAAACTAACGAATTTTTTATTACTTTTACTTGACTTTTAACCCATTGGGTATTTTTTTCGCCCAAAAATTTCTGCAAATCTGCAAAAGGTATATTGCGTCATTGCTGCAGTGTGTTAAAGTCTGTTGCTCTCGATGATTGTTAAGAAAGTTAAACATTGAGCAGCATAGTGGTGTAAAATCCCTTCTGCGGATTTGCAGCGGAATAAATACAAACATTGAGCAGCATAGTGGTGTAAAATCCTTCTGCGGATTTGCAGCGGAATAAATACCAAAGGGTTAAATTTCACTTACTTTTACTCTTGCTCAAATTTTTTCCTAGAAATATTTAAATTATTTTAGGTAAAATTTAAATAATTTCAAGTAAATTTCCCATGGGCTTGTTGTAAAATGAGTCTCAGAAGAAAGGTTTTTAAGCCGCTAACACGCTAAACACCATTTACTTAGACTAAAAAACTTATTAAAATGAAAATTTCTGCATAAAAATAGCAAAACACTTTGAAACAGAGCTCTGGAGCTCCAAACATTGATGTTTCGCTCTGTTCTAAAATTACTTTTATTATGATTTTACTCTTACAATTGCTTAAAAAATAGGCCTTACTTTTACTTTACTTAAATAAAATTTCGACCATTACTTCTTTTTTTACTTTACTTATATTAAAATATCACAAATTACTTTTACTCTTACTTTACTTATATTAATTTTTTTAAATTACTTTTACTTTTTCTGAAAATATTCTAAAATTATTACTTTTTACAACAGTAGTGTATACTAGTAATAATAACTTAAGGTTTAAAAGAATTGAAATATTGAAATATTTTTTTGTTCTGCTTAAAAAAACTTGTATTGTATTTGTAAAAAAACTTGTGTATTAAAAACATAAGTTTTTCTACTTACACAAGTGCTTAATTTTTAAAATACGACTATTCATTACCTAAAACCAAATAATTTACAGTAAAAAATTAGAATTTTTGAAAAAAAACGACCAAAATTACCAATTCTGCTAAATTTTTCAGCCTGCCCCGGCCGGCAAAATTTTCTACCCCAGCCCCGGCAAATCAAAATTTCCCTACCCCGGTACCGGCATCAGCAATATGTCAGCAACATCAGCGGTCCCGGCATCAGCAATATGTCGGTACATCAGCAATATGTCAGCAACATCAGCAATATTTAGAGCAACATTTTCCCTACCCCAGTCGATCCCTATGTACAAGACATATCGGAGCATAGTTCAGACTTTTGGCAATTTTTTGAAAAGGTTAGAAAAATTTTTTTCTATGGAGTAATCACTATGGCCGATGCGGTGAAATAAACCTGGCCCCCCCCCCCCCCAAAAAAAATAAAACTTTTTTATTAGTACAAGATAAAGAAACGCCGCTCAGTACTCTGTTAAAACATACTTTTTCAAATTTTTCACAGAAATTTGAGTGAAATAGGCTAGCTCAAATTTTTAAAAGGTTAGAAAAAAATTTTTTCTATGACGTCATCACTACAGCCGATGCGGTGACAAAAACCTGGTCCTCCCAAAAAAAAACAAAACTTTTTTATTAGTACAAGATAAAAAACGCCGTTCGGTATGCTGTTAAAACATACTTTTTGGAGTTTTTTTTTATGAAAATTTGAGCGAAATCGGCTAGCTCAATTTTTTTTGATGATGCGTTAAAAGCGCGCAGTCTTCGCGATTTTTTGCCAAATTAATACACTGCAAAAAAGATAAGCCCCGGTTCCGGTTCCCACTGAGGTGGCAGTGCCACCGCTGAAGAGCATGTTATTTTATTTGCGTGTTGAGCTAAGAAAATATCGGTAACTTTTTTTACTTTTTATTCTGTTTCTTACTTTTTAAGTCTTTTTCACTTCTTTCCAGCTGTTTACCTCGTTAATTCTGTCCATGTATGTTTTTTTTTCTCGCTTGTAATAAAGTTCCGGACGGTTTCGAACTTGATCAGAAGTTCATCCGAATCAGAAGCCATATTTTTTTAGTTTTAGTTTTATATCTGAAAAATATTGTGGTCAAAAAAACATTAACAAACTTCTGTTTGTTAATATTTTTTTAAAACATTAACAAACTGAATATGAACTGTGTATGATTTTTAACAGTTAATGTTTTGTGTGGTTGGGGGGTAACCCCGGGGGGGGGGGGGGGGGGGTTGGGGGGGGGGGGGCGGGGGGTTCTTTCGGGGGGGGGGGGGGATTCCCCCCGGGGGGGGGGGGGTGGGGGGGGGGGCCCCCCCCCCCGGGCCCCCAACCCCCCTGCCCACCTATAGCCGCGCAATAAAGTTTATTAGAAACTGTGCAGCAGAAAAATTTGCAAATTTTTTATTAATGCATAAAAATTGCAAATTCATATTCAAGCACTTTTCCGTGCTATGTATGTACGTGTGTTTAAAACTCGTAAAAACTACTAAAATTTATTTTTAATAAAAGATCATTTGTTTTTGTTTGTTTTGCTAAACACGGTTTTTCTATATATTTTTTTCATTTTATGCAATTCACGCGTTTTCTATTTAAACCGCAATACTGTTTGCTGGTTTTGCTTATACAATGAAAGCGTTTATGTAAAAACCGTAATATTTTTCATTGATTTTTTTAACAATGCGTGCATTCCCATGTGTTTTTTTCTTGAGAGAGCTGCCACCGGTGACGGAGTTGTGGATCGAACACAACAGCCGTGGCAATGCCACCTCAGTGTGAACACTTCATATGTGTAACGTTGGACACAACAGCGGTAACAGTGCATGCATTCCCATGTGTTTTTTTCTTGAGAGAGCTGCCACCGGTGACGGATTTGTGGATCGAACACAAGAGCCGTGGCAATGCCACCTTGAACACGTCATATGTTTAACGTTGGACGACAACAGCGGTAACAATGCCACCTCGCAGTGGCATTGCCACCGGTGGCCAGGGCCTGTGCCAGTATTTTTGAAAGGAGAGGGCCAGACTCTAGAAAACTGAAAACGGAATATAAAGCTTCATGGCGCAAAATGCCCCTTGAAGCGGCGCCAGGTGGACGCGAAGCGTCTGCCGAGGGGTCTAGGGGGTGTCTCCCTAGCCGCCGAAGGCGAAATTTTTTGATTTAGCATTAAAAATGATCAAAATTAGGGCTTAAAAATACCTATTTACATTTAATTTTAAGGCAGCCAGACCGGCAGAATCCACTTTTGGCATACCACAAGAAAAAAGGTAGGGAGAAGCAGGGTTCATAATGAGTTACCTTAGCTTTTACCTCCCCCCACCCCCCTGGACATACCTCATCTTCCTTATTATTTACCCTGGCCAAACCCAGAAGGGGGGATTGGACCCCCTGGCACCTCAGTGTGAACCAGGCTAAAGCTTTTGTTTTGCTTCCTGCTTGACATGTGTACAATTTTGATCATATTGTTATTATATCAAATGTTTGCCGTTTTTTATTTTCAAGGTTTTTATTGTAATATTTAATATTTTAATGTTTTGTATTTTCAAATATTTTCAAAGTTAAGATCCTACTCCAAAATTTCTAAATATCGTAGCTAAAAAACATCTCTTTTTAAGGGTTTTCTTACTTCCAAACATGTTTCTCCGTTTGTCAACACAAAAACAAATTTCTAATAACTATGTCTCTCAACTTTTGCCAATATATAAATGTAATTTTTTGAAGTAATGCTATTTTTCGTGTAAAAACGTTTGAATCCGCGATCTGGTCTGAATTGTGTCATTTTAATTGCGGAAGAGCCAATAAAAATCATTTATTATGACGTAATGATAAAAATTTGCATAGCGTAAGGAAGTATTTTTGAGTTTTAACAAAAATTTATTTTGCGTTTATGGGGGTTTTTTGGACCATATTTTAATATTTTAAATCAAAATAACAGAAAAAAAATTTAAAACTAATCTTCTAAAGTTTATTATTCTTGCAAAACTTTTAAATTTAGAGATTTTCTGCTGCCAGCATATGGGCTTGGAATGCTTTGAAATGTTAAATTCGTCATTTTTGACAGCTGTCAGCTTAATATTAGGTTTTTTTACAGGAAAAATTCGTCATATGTGATAAATTTTACATTTTTAATGGTTTTAAAAAAATTTTCGGCATTTGTGTTTGCCCCCCCTAGCCCCCGGGGATCAACCCCCCAAATTATTTTAAGGTTAAAAGTAAGAAATAAAAAACAGCGGACATTTGATATATAACAATATTATAATCAAAATTGTACACACGTTGAACAGGAAGCAAAACAAAAGCTATCTTTTTTGCAGTGTATTAATTTGGTGAAACATCGCGAAAACCGCGCCCTTTCAACGCATCATAAAAAATGAGCGAGCCAATTTCGCTCAAATTTTCGGAAAAAACTCGAAAAAGTATGTTTTAACAGCATAGCAAGCGGCGTTTCATATCTCGTACAAATACAAAAGTTTTGTGTTTTTTTTGGAACCAGGTTTTTTTAACCAATGCGGCCGTAGTGATGACGTCACAGAAATATTTGTTTCACCTTTTCAAAAAATAGCCAAAAGTCTGAGCTATGCTCCGATATATGTCCCCTACACAGATCTGTGCACTGCCCCCCCCCCCCCCCCGGGGGGTTAAAACGGGGGGGGGGCAATTCCAAAATGGGGGGGGCACGGGGGGCAACTTTTTTGAAATGGGGGGGGGGGGCAATAAAACGGAGGGAGGCAAGCAGGGGGGAAAGAAAAAAAGGAGAGAAAAAAAGGAGAAAAAAGAAGGGAAAAAAGGGACAAAAAAAGCGAAAATAAGGTAAAGATAGGTCTAAAATGGCTTAAAATACATTGAAATAGGCTAAAAACTGCAAAAAATTCGCGATGATGGCGTAATCATAGGTCAAAAATGGCGTCATAATTTTAGGGTACTCTTTCATTTTTTGGCGGGGGGGGGCAAATCCTCCAATAAAACGGGGGGGGGCATTTCCAGACCGTGCACAGGTCTGCCTACATATTCTACCTTGCGTTATGGAGATATGACCTTTCAAAGTTCGAATTTCGTCGCCAGTCTGCATCATTTTTGTATGGACTATGGTATTATCTTCATTCAATTTTCAAAAAGCAGTTAAATCTCAAACAAAATGGTTTTTAAAACTTTTTTTATTTTATCAAATAGTTCTTTTCGGTTACATTGCATTTTTAACCAAATTTATTTATTCAATTTTGTAAATAGAAATAAGATTTAAAAAAAAACTATTGAAAAAAAAACTAGATTTAAAAAAACTGTTCAGTTAAAAACTGTAGACTGGAGATTATAGGTCTGTTTGAGTGTAATAAAAATGTTTTCAGCATATTTTTTTTGTTTTATTTTTTAAATATTTTTATTTTATTTTTTCTGTTATTATTAGTTTATACTGTGATATTGTTAATGGTTCTTTTATTATGCGCAAGATATAAAACAATAAAACTTATTTTTTTTAGTTTTAATGCAAAATAAACTTTGTTTATCAAAGCAGTAAATGCTTATTATGCCACAAAGTTTACTGAAATTCATATTATTGTAGTAGACAACATGCACAAAAGGGGTTAACCCCCTCAGTTTTGAAGCATACTATGCACAGAATGTTTATGAATGATAGTTTGACCTCCCTTTTCTTTCAGGAAAGGGAGGTTATGCTCTCAATTCAGACCACCTACCAATACTCACAACACTAAACATGCACACACACAAACAACAACACACCAAAACAACATTTGCAAATTATAAAAAAAAAACTGGCAAGCCTTCACTGCACACATTGAAGACAACAAACAGTTCCACCCACCCAAACATACATCAAACAAACAAAGCATTCGCAAAACTCATTATTCAAGCAGACAAAGCACATATTCCCAAAGGTAACATTAAGCATACGAAGAGGCCACTACCACAACATATCATCCAACTCGCACAACACTGCAGCGCACTCAGACAAGCAAACCCTACACATCCAGAGATACAACAGCTAAACAAACAAATACAAAAACAAATAGCAGAACATTAAGCAAACATCTGGCAGCAACACATCACAAAACACTTCACCCACAGAGGGGTCTGGGGGGCAGAATGCCCCCCGGGGGAGAAAATTCTCAATTTAAGGCGATAAAATACACTAGAAATTTTAATTCTAGATGATAATTAATACAAAATTTAAGGGTTTTTTTATTCCTATACATTTAAAACATTGTGTTTAAAACGTTAATAAAAGATTAATAAGTATTTATAGTACTTTTATTTAACATGTATGCCTTAACTATTGAGCGGCAAAATCGATTTGAAATCAAAAAACCAAGATAAATGTCAATTTAAACAACCCGCGAAACGGGGAAAAACGTTAATAAAAGGTTAATAGTATTTGTAGTACTTCTATTTAACACGTATGCCTTAACTATTGAGTGGCAAAATCGATTTGAAATCAAAAAACGAAGATAAAATGTCAATTTAAACTACCCGCGAAGCGGGGAAAATTTGGTTTTTTGACTATTAATATGCTTTTGGAAAGTTTCTGTATTAATATTTAAGAAAAAAAATTTCTCTCCCAAAATTCAAAAAAAAGTTTCCCTTATGAAAAAATCCGGCTTCGCCCGGGGAGGGGGGCCGCCGCCCACCCCTCGCCCTCCCCCCTCGGCACGCCACTGCACCCATCACACTAACAGTACGCAAATAATCACAGGAATATAACACAGCAAAACAAACAATTCAGTTGGGCCTGACAACACAAACATACACCACCTCAAACATCTAGGCAAAGGCAACAAAGTACTACAATACCTCACACAATTCTACACTAACATAATAAACACAAACACAATACCACACAGTTGGAAACTCTCCAACTACATTCCAATTCCAAAACCAGACAAAAACATTAACAACAGCCAACCATTCAGGTCCATCTCACTCATATCCGCTTTCGCAAAAACTTGCGAAAAAATCATACTCCCATACATCACAAGCAGCATACCAAACACAACACACCAGCACGGCTTCAAAAAAACAACACTCCACATACACAGCATCAGACCTGTGCACTGCCCCCCCTCCGGGTTTTATTGTGGGGGGCAATTTCAAAACAAGGGGCATGGGGGGCAACTTTTTTGAAATGAGGGGGGGGGGAAAGCAGGAAAGAAAGAAAAAAAGAGAAAAAAAGGCAAAAATAAGGTAAAAATAGTTCTACAGACCTGTGATCCCCCGGGGGGTTTTATAGGGGGATTCCAAAACGGGGGGCAAGGGGGGCAACTTTTTTAAAACAGGGGGGTGCAATAAAATGGGGGAGCAAGCAGGAGAGAAAGAAAAAAAAGAGAAAAAAAGAAAAAAAAAGGAAAAAAAGGACAAAAAAAGCGAAAACAAGGTAAAAATAGGTCTAAAATGGTTTAAAATACATTAAAATAGGCTAAAAACTGCAAAAAAATCATGATGATTGGGTCATAATAGGTCAAAAATGGCGTCATAATTTTAGGGTACTTTTTCATTTTTTGGCGGGAGGGGGGCAATAAAACGGGGGGGGGGGCAAATCCTCCAATAAAGCGGGGGAGGGCATTTCCAGACCGTGCACAGGTCTGGGTCGAAAATGGCTTAAAATGCATTGAAATTGGTTAAATTTCGCAATGTTGGCGTCATAAGACACACAGACACAAACAAACTCACACAAACACAAGTACCAACAACAATCACAAAATTCATAAACAATTACATCAAAGGCCCAAAGCAACCACCACGTATAACAATCACAATTCAAAACAAAAACTCATAAAAACAGGCACCTCAGAATTTTTTTAGCCTTAAAATGTCATATAGTATTTGTGATCACGTTATACATGTTTTGTTCCGTGGGATAGGTTGTCGGAGGAGCAGCGGCAAAACAGGGCTTCAAAATGAAGACAGGGATATGGCTAAAAGAATTCTACGCAGGCGGGTTATTAGAAAGGCGCGGGCCCGTTATTAGACAAATGCTGGCATCCCTTTATGCGCGCGGTGTCCTTTGATGCGCATGGGATTCCTTCTGTTTAGAACAATGGATTTTGACCAGGGTGGGAGTACCTCAAGGCTTCTGTCTATCACCCACACTATTCAACATCTACACTGCAGACATTCCAGCACTACCATCAAACGTACACATAACATTTGCAGACGACATCACAATATACGCATCACACACAAACTACAATATGGCACAGCAATAAATACAATCATACTTACACGCAATACAAACATGGACAGACAACAACCAATTCACACTAAACGCAAGCAAAACAACATCTACACTATTCACACCAGACCCTGGGGAGTACAACACACAACTATCACTACAAATAAACAACACAACACTCATCACAACTAAAACCCAAAAATCTTGGGGCTCACTTTTGACCCCAAGCTCAGATTTAACACACACATCGCAAATACAAAGCAAAGCACACAAAACACTCAAAATCATTAACGCACTCACAGCACCATCGTAGGGTAAACCAAAGAAACACACACACACACACATACAAGGCAATCACTCGACCAATAATCGAGTATGCCAGCACAGTCTGGGCCCCACAACATCAAACACACAAATCAACAAACTGCAAACAATACAAAACACTGCTCTCAGGGTTGCAACAGGGCACACCACAGACACAAACACCCACATACACACAGAAGCTAAAGTCCTCCCAATAGCAACACTAATTCAACTCCACGCAAAACAAGCAAAATTGGCAGCCATGTACACAAACAATCCACTCAACTACTCAACACAACAACCTGCACCCAGCAGGCTCAAAAAGAAAACAATCTTTCGCAACAACTACACAACAAACATTCCAACAGACATTCCTACACAACAAAACATACAAAGCACTAAAACAACAAATCCACACAAATGCAGTCACAAACCACATTAACAACCCTTCAATAAACCCAATACTTTAAACAAAAGCACCAGCAATAAGCAACAAAGAAGAAAATCTTCCTCACGGGGTCAGGAGAACCCTCGCCCAATAAGGGGGAAATCTCCTTTCCTCCACTTTTACCTACACAAAATCAATCCCACACATAACCAAACTGCCCGCTATGCAAAACACACACAACACAACATCTGTTCACATGCACACACATTAACATGACCTTGGGACCAGAGGACCTTTAGGCGAACCTTGCAGATCTCCTCCAAGAGTGGGAACAGGGGGTGAGCTAGGCGAGGAGCGTACCGGACGGAAACGGCCAGGGTTGAACTCTGGCCGCTGGCAAAAAAACAGCAACCTCCCTTTCCTTCCGGATAGGGGGAGGGATTAGGAAGGTTTATTCCCTCACCTAAAAAAAATTGAAGAAAAAAGCTTTAAATTAACATCCTCTCAAATTTCAAGGTCAAAATGAATGAATTTTTTATAAAATCAAAGAAGCGTTTTTGTAGTGCATATTATTATGCACTCCAAAAAACAACATGATAAGACGGAGAAAAGAAAGTATCTAATGTATTTTGTACCAGGCTGATCTTGCAGGAACGTCTTGCAACAAAAAATAGAAGGATCAGTCTCAGGCAATTTTTATAAATAAATCGTTGAACAATGATCTCGTAATGGGTGATTACAGAGGTAACGTCGTCAACACAGAGGTGAGGTAATTTGTGAAACATACTTATATCGGTATTTTAGTATTGTACTTTTAGGTAGAAAATAGGCTCTTTATACTCAATTATGTTGTTGTAATGCATTGAACGTTTTAAACTTTGAAATTTTCACCATTCCTTTCTAATTATATTCATAATGTGTTTATTTATCCTGAAAATATTTAGTAAAAGAGATGTGTAGATGAATGTGTTTCCAGCTGAAATTCCTGAAATTGTGAGAGCACACAGGAAAGACAAAGACACTTTGACAGGGCTACGAAGTCAACTGTTTGAACTTTTTCAGGTACAGTATTTGTTGCTGCTCTGGCAAAAATAGTTCAATGCAAAAAAACAAAGTTTCGGGTTATGACCATTTTAAACTTTTAAACTGATCTATCCAAACATGTTTTTAAAGTGAGCTTTTGAAATTAAAAGATATAACATGGAGTAATATACTAGGAAGTCTTTTTGTTGTGCTACACTTGGACTATTTAAAATTTTAAATAATATTACTATTTCTTTTTAATTATTAAATTTTAAAATCAAGTAATATAACACCAGATTGTATTTGTTACTGTACTATATTAATGTATAATTTTACAGCATTTTTTTTTTCAAAAATTTAAAGGTTAAAATATACCTCATTCTTCATTTTATACAAAAGTAATTAAAAACAATTTATTTTAAAAAAAAACACTAACAACACATTAGTTAGAAACATAAAAAACAAACAAATGAAAATTCAAAATATAATACAACAACTTTTAACAATTTATTTAAAAAAAACACAATAACAACACATTAGTTAGAAACATAAAAAACAAACAAATTCAAATTCAAAATATAATACAACAACTTTTTTCTCACTACATAAAACAAGTTTTTTTTGCTGTTGAAAACGCATAATATGTTTTGCCAAAACATTTTCTTCCCAAAACATTTAAATCCACCACAATTAGTTTATCATTAATTTTAACTACTTTCAAAACAGGATTGGTTCAACTATCAATATTGATTTTGATAATATCGCATAACGAAATAACTTTTAGTTCCAATAATAATTAGTCAATTAGCTATTAAACATTAGACTTAGATTACTTTTGACTTCTTTGGGTTGCACTTTGCCAGAAGAACGTTTTTTGTATTATAAATCCAACTCACTTTGTTCTTCATTTTCACTAGATTAACCAGTCTCACTGCTTTCAGAACTTTCGGGACTTTCTTCAGTATCACTTAGTTCACCTTCACTAATTTTGATAACATTATTAATTTGACCTATCCATAGGTGGGTAGCTACCCGGATTTCGGGAAGGGTTTACCCGACCCCCAAAATTTAGGGGGTCTCCCAAAAATTTTTTTGGGGGTATACTTCAAATACCACATTTTTAGCGTTTTTAGTAGTGGGACACCCCAAATTTTAGGAGGGAAGTATCAGCAGTAATCAGGATTTTTGGGAAAAAGGTATAACCTCCAAAGCCCCTCTCCCTGCCCACCTATGGACCTGTCGTTTTTAAGAATTTGTAGCAACCGTGATAAATTCTAGAATTAGTTTAGAGTTGCATAGTTTCTCTAAGTCAACTTTTTAAGCATTTCCAATTGGTAGAAGTTTCAATGACAACTGTGTAAGAATGTCTGTGAATTAATGACGCAGTGACTTAATTTTTAACCAGCGTAAACCTCACCATTTACATTTTTGTTTTGATTCTTTGTCAACTTTTTAGATATTAGTTTTGAATCTCTAAAGTTGTTAAAATCTATTTCATTGATTTGAAATAAAGAATCAAGCCGGGCTCTTTAAATATAATTGCTCCATTCATTTATGCTGAAAGTTTTTTAAACGCGCGCTCACTCACGATAGTCAAAAACCTCCCATTTAAACGAAAATTGTTTAGTGTTAATATTCTTTACAGAGTTATAATGTATTAGAATTACTTTAACCAATTAGTGCTTATGAAAAAAGGAGGCTTTCCATCCATTGAAGATTGATTTTTCCCCAAGCACTAATTGGCTAAAAGTGATTCTATTAGCTTCTTCCACAATCATTCCCACAGAGAAAAACATACATGTCGTGATCACGAATACTATAATGACATTTTGATGGTCCTTAAAATCCTGACGTGCTTTTTTATAAGTGAATGCATACGATCACATTCCAGGTCACTGTGGCCAGACTCCAAATAATTTTGTGTATCTGACTTAATTTCAGCCTGGCCTTAATTTCGGCCACCAATTTAGGGTGTTAGAAAATTGGCTTATTTTTAAAGCACAAAAGTAACTGGATGAATATTGAAAAGAGTGCAAAAGTTTTATATTTGTGTTATTCTGTTTCTAGTTATAGCCAGCTTTTTCTAGGTGGCTGAAGTTAATGGCTCGCGCCTTAATTTCGGCCACTATAAAAAAAACTTTAAGCCTCCGCTGATCTTTAAGTGTAACAGAAATTTTAAAATTTTGCACTGGAATAACAAAAATAGCTACCGTTTGATTTTTAGACCAAATCTTGGGTTGATTGGAAAAACCAGAAAAAACTTATTCAAAAAAATATAGGTGGCAGAAATTAAGTCAGCTACCCTACTTAAAAATGGATGTTCCTATTTCTGAAAAGCCACGCCCTCCATTAGTCTCATTCCAAAGGTAGCATACTATTTGCTCAGTTGCTCCATCAAACACTCTATAAAGTTATACACACATAATTTTCCTTGGTAGTAAAAGGAGCTGACATTGGAATGTGGTAGCTGTATAACTGATTGTTAGTTCATGGTTGCAGTTGCTATTGAATTATCATAAATCGCCTCGCCAGTGCATTAATTTTTCTTTTTTTTTGGAATAACACTCTTCTTTTTAATTAAGATGCTTTTGCAACTCCTCTCGATTCACCACTCCCTAAATGCTGCATTTAGAACACTGGTTTTTTTCAGGCTTTCAAAAACCAAAGTCAAATTTTTTTGATAAACATTGCGCTAAAGAGCTTTATACTAACATGTTGAACAGGAGGGTTTTGATTTCAACAAATTTTGATGTAGGTGCCGCAGACATTCATTATTGCTGACATTCCAAGAAAATACTGTTGGTTGGTACTGCTTCTACAGTATAAAGATTGTTGGTTTGATAATTTTATAATATTGTGTTAACGTATAAAATCTTTTCCTTCAGGCTTTAAAGCATGTTTTGGTGGATGTCGACCCTGTCTGTCTGCTTTAGCATTGAAAACATTGTTAGTTTGATTCTGAAAACAGTATTTCACTGTACCCTAAGATATTGCTAGAGTAGCACAAAAAAGTCGCGACATAGTAAAGCGGGGTAACTTCTTTTGGTCAGCTCAGCTATATTATGTATGACTGTAGGGGACTGGGGGATTTTAAAACTGACTAGGAGTTCAAGCACAATAAAAACAGATATTTTGGCCGTTTCTTTAACTATTGATTGTATGAAAAATAAACGTACTTAACGCCACATGTGAAGCTGCAGAGATGGAAGCATACTTGGGCACGGGGGTTACCGGTTAACCCCCCCGGAATTCTGAGAAGGGAGGTTTAACCCTCCCCTCACTCAGAAGTGGGGGGGGGAGAGAAAAGGTTAACCCCTCCCGCAAATTTTGGAAAAATGAAGAAAAAAATGTCTTTTAAATGACTTCTAACTGCCTCCAAACTTAAGTTTTGAGGTCAAAATAAATGTTTTAAACAGTAAAAAGCTCAAAAATGCAATAAAAAGGGCTTTTTGACCTAAAATTAGCGTTTTTTACCTATTGTTTTTTTAAAATCGAAAAACGATATGGGTAAAATGCACTCCAGAAAAAAACGATATGGGTATTTTGCGTTTCTTGGATTTTAAACCCCCCTAATTTGGGGTTTAACCCCCCCCCACTCCGGACTAACTTGCCCATGTATGGATGGAAATGGAAGTATACATAGCAAAGCATGTAGTTGAAAACGAAAAGAAAAACATAATGACATAGAATAATTGCATTGCAAAAACTCCTTTAATAACTTAGTAATCTTGCCGTTTTGAGCTTAACACCTAAAAAAAGTTAATGTATCAAGACCTTCTTTTATTTTTAAAAAATTTTATTTACTGAGATATTTAAAAATTAAACAATTTTTGTCAAAGTGACCAACGTTTGAACAATGAAGATTATTGGATTACCTTTAAATTGCCTAATCGCACTTCCTTACCAATAAAATAGTCATAATATTAAGAAATATTTGACTATTAATGCTGGACATTTTACGATGATTTGGATTTTTTGAGATATTTGTATTGTAAAATTACTTTCAAATTTTGTTGAGTTTTTTGATAGAAAAAAATTACAGGGCTGTATAAAAAGTATTTTTAAAGCTCCTTAACCTGCCAAAATAGCTCCAAACAAACAAAATGTTTCTTTTTTGCACTTTAATTTTTTGTTTAGCACAGGGTGGCCAAAGTTGCTCCAGAAAAACAATAAAAACTAAAAAACGTCTAAAAACCGACCAAAGTTACCCCACTTTACAGTACTCGATATTTTTGGTCTTTTTGTTGTTGTTGTTGCATAACCTGAAAACTTATCTTCCCTATGCAGATCATGCAAAGGGCAGGCGCTAAGGCAAGCCAGGAGGGGCGAAAAAGTTTCACTCCTATGGTTGAGACTTTTAGTCTTTGTGCACAAACATAAACTGTCTGCAACAGGAAGTTTCTTTTTTTGTGTTTTACGTTAGTTAACTGTGCATGTTTTCACTGGATTTCAGTTAACCAACTTCAAAATTGAGTTTTTTTGTCAAGTGAGACCACCAAGGTTGCAATATCCATGGCAAATTTCATATCTTTGTTGCACTATTAATTTTCAACACTGATATTTGCAATTTATAATTATGTCGATAGTTTTCTTTAGGAACTTTTTCATTTACTTGTTTCTCTACTGTATTTATATGAGGTTGTCCCATATCTCGTTTACAATGCTGCTTGTATGGCTTTCAATTGTATAGTACTGATCTGGTTTTTGAATGACTTCCAGTTGCAATGTTTTCTGTGGAAACTTTGCAAGAGTCCTTTGAGTCTGAAACATCTAAAGCATTGGAAACATGCTAGCTGGACTGCTTTGGAGCATTGCTTACATCTTTATTTGGAACCACTGCATTAACAGCTTTATTCCCGGTTTTAGACAAAACCACACCAGTAGGATAATCGTTAGTGTTTGATGAGGCAGCAAACTTGGACTGTGCTCACTTTGCAATTATGGCAAGTGTAAATTCTCGTCATCAGAAGTTTCTTCTGTGCTTTCTTCTAAAGAATTATAGCTTGAATCTGAGTCATTTTGATCTTGCTTTTTGGTCCCTAAAACGAAATAATAAACATTATTAAAAACCATATAAAAATTTTACAACAAAAGTTAAACTAACTGAACTTTTACTGATTTCACAGAGTGGCGTGCCCAGGATTTCGTTTTGGAGGGGGGCCATCTGGGGGGAGTAAATACTAACCCTGAAGGGGGTCTGGGGGTGGCAGCCCCCCAGTAATTGGAGGTCTGGGGGGGGCGAGAAGCCCTCAACGGGGTCAAGGGGAAGAGCCCCTTGTCAGGGGATTTGGGGATTTCCGAGGCAGAATCCCCTTAGGGGAGAAAATTTTTAATTTAAGGTAGAACACCACAATTAAATTTTGACAGCAGATGTTGTCTAATTAATTTTACTAGGGTAATTTGACCTGCTCATTCAAATTTTGACATTCATTTTTCTTAAAAAATTGTTTTGTTATCATCCACAATCATTAAATGACACCAATAAAATACATGTCAAAAAGACATTATATTATAATAAAATTCATTGCCAAAAATATTCTATTTTTTTCATTTTTTATTTAGTGTATATTGAATAAAGAACACTTTTTTTAATTAAACAGTTAAAAATTAAAATTTTTTTTTGACGTTAAAAATATTGCCTGCGAGAGACTCGAACCTATGGGTCTGAGGATCCAAGTCCCACACTCTAACCACTTGGCTACTGGCCCATCTGAGATACTTTTAAACAAACGTTTCGAAATGTAGTTTCTCGGCGTCAAATCAAAATCATTTAAATAAAAATTAAAAAATTTGATTTGTTCAGATTTTAATGAAAGTTTGGAAATAGTTAGACACAAGCCTAATCAATATTTTGAATTTCATTTGATCAAAAACTAATTCAGGATTTTTTTATTTGGTTTTTCTTTTAAAAATATTGATTTTTTTTAATTTTTTTAAAATTTTGAATTACGTTTTACTCCAAACCAATCTAAAAGTTGCCCCCTATTTTTCGTTAACTTTCTATAAAATTGCACAAAAAACTGAGCGAATCAAATTTTTTAAATGGCCAAAAACTGTTTTTTGAGCTTTAAATTCATCAAACTATATCTCGAAATAGAACATTCGGTAAACGATGAAACTATTACCGTTGGATACATCATAATCTAAGCTTTCCATCGCACTATAATTTTGTCAGACAAAAATTAATATCTAAGTTGATATCTTACTTTATTAAAAATCGTCATAACTGTGGTCTTCTACCTTAAGGCGCTAAAATACACTAGAAATTTTAATTCCAGATGATTTTCATTACAAAATTTAAGGTTTTTTTTATCGCTTTACATTTAAAACAGGAGTTTAAAACGTTAATAAAAGGTTAATAATGTTTATAGCAGACCTGTGCACGGTCTGGAAATGCCCCCCCCGTTTTATTGAAGGATTTGCCCCCCTTTTTATTGCCCCCCTACCGCCAAAAAATGAAAAAGTACCTTAAAATTATGACGCCATTTTTGACCTATGAAGACGCCACCATCGCCATTTTTTTTTTGCAGTTTTTAGCCTATTTCAATGTATTTTAAGCCATTTTAGAGCTATTTTTACCTTATTTTCGCTTTTTTGTCCCTTTTTTTCTCTTTTCCCTTCTTTTTTCTCCTTTTTTTCTCTTTTTTTTCTTTCCCCCCTGCTTGCCCCCCCCCCGTTTCAAAAAAGTTGCCCCCCCCCGTTTTGGAATTGTCCCCCCGTTTAAACCCCGGGGGGCAGTGCACAGGTCTGTTATAGTAGTTTAATTTAACATGTATGCCTTTACTATTGCACGGCATAATCGATTTAAAATCAAAAAACTAAGACAAATTGTGAATTTAAACTACCTGCGAAGCGATTGAAATTTGGTTTTTTGACTGTTAATATGCTTTTGAAAGTCATCAGGAAAGTTTCTGTATTAATATTACAGAAAAAAATTTTCTCTCCCAAAATTCAAAAAACGTGGGGGCGGCCGCCCCCCCCCCCGGGGCACGCCACTAATTTCACATCTATATATTTTACTAATATTCTCTATGTTGTATTTATTTTTATTAAATTAAACGTATTGAATTATTATTTACAACGTAGTATTTTACATAATCTTTTTGTCAAAATGTTTTTTTTTATATTTCTTAAAAAAATCTTTTATATGAAAGCTTAGTTTCTTTAGTTTATTTCATTTATTTATTCATAAATATAACTACTGTAATGTAACATAATACGACCAAAAATATATAATATACCGAAAAATGTGCAACTCCTATATAAAAAAGTACAGAAAAGGTGGCCTTTATAATGAGCCTCTCCATTTAAATGGCACTCTCCATTATAATGGCATAGTAGCCATTTTAATTCGGCGAGTTAAAATGGAGAGGAAGCTATTATAATAGCCATTTATTGACTTAATTTCACTTCATATATACTCACAAGTCTAATACTGTCCGGGCCGCACGAGTTTCTGCGTGTCGGACAGTATTAAACCAACACGGGGAAACTCCTGCGGCCCGGACAGTATTAAACTTGTGAGTATATATGAAGTGAAATTAAGTCAATAAATGGCTATTATAATAGCTTCCTCTCCATTTTAACTCGCCGAATTAAAATGGCTACTATGCCATTATAGTGGAGAGTGTCATTTAAATGGAGAGGCTCATTATAAAGGCCACCTTTTATGTACTTTTTTTATATAGGAGTTGCACATTTTTCGGTATATTATATATTTTTGATACGACTACAATATTTCAACAAACATTATTTTATTTATATTTTTACAAAAATACATTTTATGTGCTATCATTGGAGATCGTTAGAGAAACACCATAATTTTTTTATTTTTCCCAAAACCCTCTGGAATTTTGTCTAGAAAGGAAACTACCTCATTATAGTAGTAAAATAAATTAAAAAAATTTTCTGGGTACCAATGTTTTAAAACCAGAGTACATGAATCTGATTTTTAATTACCTTTAGCGTTTTTTTAAGATGATGGAGGCTGAATAATTGTTGAACTTTCCTTGAGAGTTGAATTCGGCAATTTAACAAGAGCCTAACATTTCTTTTTTTTTTTTAATGATCAGATAACAGAATTAATATCATACTAAGCATAGTTTATGCATAGTTTAATTCTTCTGTTTTCATCATTTCATTGTGTTTATTTTTTCTCTTTTTCTATTTTTTTTTCTTTTTTTTTTTCATCAACAACATCAAATCTGCGACTTAATTGCCGCCAATATGAATCACAATTGTAACTAATTATCAATGAACATAGCTATCTGATATGACTTTAAAGGCTCAAAAAGAGCGCTTATTTAAGTCAGTTCCAAAACTCTTCTTGAATGCATCCAAAGAATCGACAGTTACTTGAGATGGGAGTAGATTGTTCCAAGGTGTAACAACCCTATTTGCAAAAGAAAATTTCCTTGCATTAATTCGGCAGTCTTCCATTGCCAATTTAAATGGATGACCACGGGTGGGCTGCAGGTTAAACTTAAAAAAATCATTGGCTTGCAAATTGTTTAAGCAATGTATAATTTTAAAGCACTCATATAAATCAATTTTGTCTCTTCGATCCTTTAATCTTTCTAAACCTAGGTAATTCAGTCTATGTTCATAACCAACAGGTAACAACTTGCATTTATAAAACAAACGTCTAGTGAAATTTTGTTGCACTTTTTCCAAAATGTTTATATCCTTTTGTAAATAAGGGTTCCAAACTGCACTAGCATACTCCAGAATTGGTCTAACATAGGACTTATATGCTCTGAGAAAATTATTTCTAGAGTTTGAGTTGAATGTTCTAAAAATTAGTGATGTCACTCTCATAGCTTTTTTTGCTGTGATTTCACAGTGTTTAGAGAATTTCAGATCATGGGATATATAAACACCTAGGTCACGCACCAATTCTGTAGTTGCAAGTACGTTATTACCAAGCTTATATTTACAAATTAACTCTTTGCTATGATTTCGAATATGAAGAACTTCACATTTGTGATTAGATAACTGCAGTTGCCAGTCTTGTGACCAGCTGTGTATTCTATCTAAATCTTGCTGAAGTCTCAAGGTTTGAATGTGGTAATCTTTAGATGAAGATTTTACAAACAACTTTATATCATCTGCAAAGAGTCTAATTTGTGAGAACTTAACACAATCAACAATATCATTAATATATACCAAGAACAAAAATGGACCTAAAACAGAACCCTGAGGAACTGAACTTCTTACAGGAAATGATTTGGATACTGAGTTATTAATTACAACTTTAATTTCCCGCCCAACTAAAAATTCTTTTATCCATTTTAAAAATTTACCAGAAACACCATATTTTTCTAGCTTATATAACAATTTTTGATGTGACACGGTGTCAAAGGCCTTGGCAAAATCCAAGTAAATGACATCAATTAGAAATTTGTCTTTTAGTGCTAGCGTCCACTCATTAAAAGTTTCCAACAGCTGTGTTATTGTAGAACTTTTTGCCTTAAAACCATGTTGAAACCTTGACAAAATGATATGGAAAAAGACAAGCAGTTCTTCTTTGACAAGCTGTTCCATTAGTTTACAAGAAAAAGATGTAAGTGAAATTGGACGATAATTTTCTTTTAGGCTTTTAGTGCCTTTTTTAAACAGTAAGTTTAATAAAGCTATTTTCCAATCAAGTGGTAATTCTCCAAAATCAAAAGACATCTGAAAGATTATTGCCAAAGGTTCAGCAATAACTTTAGCCAAGCGTTTTAAAAAGTAAGCTGGAAAACAGTCAGGTGTTCGAGACAATTTGTTTGGGAGCTTTTTTAGGGCCTTAAATACCTTTTTTGTGGTAAATACCATGTTGTCCAACTTTCCAATGTTTGGTGGATTAAAATTTGGCAAAGTATTATCATCATCAGTAAAAACAGAAGCAAAATAATTTCCAAAAAGTTCAACTTTTTCAAAGTCTTCAGTTACAAATGTCCCATCATCTCTTTTAATTGGTGGGATAGTTTCTTTTGTTTTGATTTTACTATTAACAAATTTATAAAAATTGTTTAAACCCCCAGAATTTAAAATTTTTGTTTCTTTATTAGTGTTAAAATCTCTAACTTTATTTTTGTATACTTTGCAAATTTTTTTGTACTCTGATCTTGATTTTTCATCAATATTACGCTTACGCCAAAGTTTTTTCTTTTGATTTTGTAGTTTTCTTATTTGTATTGGATATTGTACAATTTTTTTTTGTTTGTAAATATTTTTTTTCCAGGGACATGTCTATTGATTCCTAACAACAAAATATCCTTGAATCTCTGCCAAGCATTTTCTACTGTGCCACATTCCTCAAATAATATTTTCCAGTTGATTGTAGATAAGTATAAACTTAGCATATCATAATCTGCTTTTAAAAAATCAGGTATGTAGTTTTGAATCTTATTTTTAGGACTGTCAAATAATTTAAGATTAATTTCAGATAAAATAGTGTCATGGTCTGATTGTGAAAAACTGGGCGCAACAGTGACATTATTGAAAATTTCTCTATCGTTTGTAAACAAAAGATCCAGATAATTATTTCCACGAGTTGGTTGTGAAACAAGCTGATACATACCTAGCTCAATAAGAAACTCAAACCAATTATTTTCATTTTGCGTGTTTGAAGTTATTTTATTTGAAGACCAATCTACCCCTGGCAGATTGAAATCTCCAGTAAAAACAATGGTTCCTACAAAGTTTTCTGTCAAGTTCCTGATTAGCTCAAATATTAGATTGTCTTTTTCTTTGCTAGTACTAGGTTCTCTGTAAATACCAATGAATCTCAGTTTAGATGACTTTTGTAGAATAATGTCAACGGCTACTAGTTCTATTGCATTGTACTTTTCCTCCATTTCAACTTCAACTACTCTAAAAATATTTTTAATTAATAGGACTACTCCACCTCCTCGTCGCTGCTGTCGATCCCTTCGATAAACATTAAATTCTCTATTTTTTGTGATCATTTCATTAGTAGTTGTTTCAGTGAGCCATGTTTCACAAATAAAGCATATGTCAACAAAACTATAGTTAGAATCACCACCTGAAATCAGAACATCAAGCTCGTCTAAGGAGTTAACAAGGCTTCTTGCATTCATACACAAAATTTTTATACTAGGTATAAGCTTTAATTTACTACAGTGATAATTAAGTCGCATAATTTCCTATTTTGAAACATTTAGGGGAGCCTTGAGAGTGATGTCGAACAAAAAGGGATCACCATCAGCAGAATACCGAAGCGAAACCTTTTTGTTCTGCTCTCTAAGCTCCCTAAGTTTGCCAAGCAATTCCTTTTGACAGACTCGCTGTTCCTCATTCAGTGACGGTCTTACATAAACTTTATCAAATTTAGTGACCCCTCTTAGTCGTCCTCCTGAACGTACAGCTCTATTTCTGATATGTTTGTTGACGACCCTAACTTTTAGAAGCCTGGGCCGGTCACCAGCTCTTCCGATACGAAAAAACTCAACAGGAGTGACCTCGCCCAAATCGCCACTGTCAAGAGTCTTTAATAACTCGGTCACATTCTCTTTTTCCCCTTCGTAGGAATCGCTCTCCGGTAGGCCAGATACGACCAGCATTGACTCATGTTCTCTTTGCACCTCCATGCGCTTAAAATAACTGTCAATCATCGGCAGTAGACGATTCAACACCTTTTCACAGATGGATGCCACTAAGTCAGTATTGACACCAGGAGCTCGCTCTTCCTCCATCCCGGCGAATCTCTTCTCTAACTCCGTTAGCCTTTTCCGGAGATCCGCATTCTCTGCCTCCAGTCTGGCAATTTGATCATCCTTTGTCTCTCTCGGCATGTTGCAGTGGATGCGATTTTTCTTGGGAGGGTTATTTTTAATTATAAGAAAGTAATATAGGCTGTCTGGCGTGGGTTTTAGTGGGGGGGGGGGTTTTAGGGGGGGGGGGGCGGGGGGGGGGTTTGGAGAAGAAGGGGGGGGAAGGGGGGGGAGAAAAAAAAGAAAAAAAAAGAAAAAAAAGGGAAAGAGAAAAAGAGGGAAAAAAGAAAAAAAAAAGGAAAAAGTAGGTAGAAAGGTTAAAAGGTATAGAAATGGGAAAAAACGAGAATAGAGGTGGTGGTGTTATTATATGTTAAGTCCTAAAAGGGGGGGGGGGATTTTACCTGCACAGGGCTAATAATAAATAGCAAAAAAAAAAAAAAGGGAAGAAAATAGATTTCTCGTGTGTGTTCCAAAATTATTTATTTGACAAAAATAGTTTTTTCGTTTGGACTATTTTTGTCAAGTGTTCATGTAAACAACTGTTAGGAACTCTAATTTATCTGTACTTCTTATAATTATAAACTTCAAACTTCTACTAACCCCTACTAACCCTCTACAAAAAACCTGCCACAAGTTTGGTTTTATTTATAATCTAGTCCCTCCTTTTATAGTAATGTACTTAGGTGCTGTTGTCAGAGAGAGATTAATCGGTGTGCGTTAAGCGACCAACACCCCTGGAGGCAGCCTGCCACAAACCACAAAAAACCACATAGTCCAAACGATTGGACTATTTTTGATTTTGGTCCAAAAAAAGTGGACTATATGACACGTTTCCATATACGTATATGGACGAAGAAAGTAAATCCTCAAAATTTGAGAAAAGAATAGCAGGAGTGAGTACAAAACAATTGAGGGTTTTCAGAACAAAGCCCGATTAAGGGATTACGCCCTTTTAATTTTACACAATGAAAAATGTTTAAAAATGAATTTTAACCACTTCCAATCGCGTTTAAAGGTGCGGTACGAAGTCAAACTTTTTGTTTTCAATTTTGATAATTTTTCGTGAAAACCTTACCCTGCCTCCAATTGCCCACAAAAAATTTTCATCAAAATAACTCCAGTGATTCAGGAGATATGACATTCTAAAGTTCTAAGTTACAACATATGCACTCAAAGGTCAAAGAAAGTGGTTATTTTCTTCTTTAATTTGATACCTAGATTGTTAAGATTGGCGCAGTATTTGTTGAGATATTGCGTTTCCCGTACAAAAAACCCTCTATTTTTTCTCTAAAAACAAGAAGTGCAGGCAAAAATGTTGGGCAAACTTAATCCCGATTTCGGCGATATATTTATCACCCAAAAACTAGTACACTTTGTACAGAGGCGTAGCCAGGATTTCGGAATAGGGATTTGTACTCCATACAAGTTTTTCGAAAGAGGGGGGTTGTAGGGGGTTGTACTCATAGGTGAGCACGGTCGGAGAAGCTAGGGGGGTGGTTATCCGGGGTAAATCGAATTTTGAATTCTAGGAGGGGGGTCCCAGAGGTGTCCGGACCCCAGCTAGCTTTTTAGGGGGGGTCGACCCGGGGTGCGAAATTTTGAAATCTAGAGGGGGGTCAGGTGGGGTCCGATGTTCAAAGCAAAAAGTTTTAAACCATAATAACTTTAATAATTGTTCTTTTTATAGGATAATACTACATTTTATTGAATAAAAAGCCATATTCATGTATAAAAAGGGTGTAAAAGAATGAATATGTGATGAAAATTCACGTTTTTGGAAGAAAATTTAGTATAAAAAAGGTACCTAAAATTTTCCCGAGAGGGGAGGGGGGTCAGATTTCAAAATCTAGAGGGGGGTCAGGGGTAAAAAATTCGGAAATTTGGGGGGAGAGGGGGCCTAGATTTTCGTCTAGAGGGGGGGTCCCAAAATTTCGAGGCTAGGGAGCGGGTGGACCCCACCCTGCCCCCCCCCTTTCTCACCTATGGTTGTACTCTAAATTTTCAAAATACCGTAAAAAAGACATTAAAAAGGGTAAAAAAAAATTGCGTTTCGCGCTAAGTTTATCTTTTTGCTGTTATTTGCATTTTTTTAAAAGTTAAACTTGAAAAATTTTAGGTTTAAAAAGGCATAATATTAAAAATCGTGCGACGGCACCAAAAAATTTTCAAAAATTGTCTTTGAAATTAATTAAAAACCACTTAAAAGTTGTAAAAAGCTATATAAGTGTTGAGCGCTGAGCGGAGCGAAGCGCGAGAAAATTTTTTAAAATTTGTTCCCTTAAGACCCCCAAATTTTTACCTCAGCCAGCCCAAAAGGGGGCTTACAACCCCCATAACCCCCCCCCCCTGCCTACGCCCTTGACTTTGTATCATTTTCACTATTTTTTCATTAAAAATGATCTAATAAAGCATTCTCAACAACTTTATTTACCCGATAATTCCTCACAAAAATATAAAGACTGAAATAAAGTGAAATCACTTTAAAAAAAAGTTTACATCCCTTCTTTTTATAATTCTAACTTCAAAAATATCTAACAAATTTTATCATTCTTTCATGCTTTAAAAAAAAACAATTTAAATGCTCTTTAAACCATATTTAATTGTGTGTTAATTCGAAATATAACTTAGTTTTTGATAAAAAACAAGGATCAAGTGAAAACTGGTAAATTTGAGATAAGCTCTCAAATTAATATTATTAGTTTTTAAATAAGAAAAGCCAAAACAAACATTTTTTTTGTAAAAAAAATTATTTTTATGTTTTATTTGATGAAAAATTAAAAAAAAGATTTATTAACCGGGGCTCGAACTCGATAAAATGCACGCAGTCAGCCCACTACTAACCTAACCAAGCGCGCTGCTCGCTCAGCCCGCTAAAACTTGCTTATTTGGTATTTTTTGGTTCTTTTTTCAAAATATTCCTAGCTTTTTTATAAAAGTGAAGTTTGCCCGACAAATCACTTCCGTTGCTTCGTTTTTTTAGCGAAAAAAATCAAGGGTTTTTTGTACGCGAAATGTACTATCACGACAAATACTGCACCAATCTTAACTATCAAGGTATCAAATTAAAGTAGAAAATAGCCGCTTTCTTTGACTGCATATTTTGTAACTTAAATTTTTATACCCATTGAGCAATCTTACAAGAGTACAAAATTATCGAAAAAAAAACACCATTTTTGGGGTCATAACTCCTGAACCGCTGCCTGCAGATATTTTGATGAAAAAATTTTTCTGGTTATTAAGGGCAGAGGTAAGTTTTTCACTAAAAAACATCAAAATTAAAGACAAAATGTTTGACTTTGTGCCGCACTTTTAAGGTCTTGCTTTAAATATTAAAAATAGTTTCTGATCGGAAATTAGAGTTGTTTGATTATTTCGCCTTTAAAATTAAAAAAAAAACTAGAAGAATCCACTATGCATTTGCGTTTAACCTTTTCCTCCATTCCGGATTAATTTGCTCATGAAAACAATTTTTAGGAACTGTTGGGTCCTCGTTTGTGGATCAAATGGCACCGTGAATTGTCTTTGATTCCCGAGCTTCTATATTTCAGCATTACTACCGGAGCTGGTATATTAGTTTTATTTCTATCGTCGCTATGTTTTTCTTAATTCGCTTGAAATGTAATATCCAATAAATCAGTTAGGTATTAAAAAAATCATAGACATGAAATTTTACGTATTGGAAAAAAATTACTAAAGTTAAAGCTCCTGTGATCATTTTTGAAAGTTCCTAATTGGTTCAGATTAGGAAGTGTTTTGGTCATTTTTAATTTGGGTTTGATCAACGAAATAAAGTAATAGGTTTTGAAGTTGGGCAAACAAAGGCACGGTAGGAGCAGGAGGGTTTAGTCCTATAAATTAAAGAAATTTAGGTCACTCCTTCAGTAGGAGTAGGAGTGGGTTTAAACCCCTAATTTGTAAAAATTGAGAGGAAAATGTATGAGAATCGCTTCTAATCATAGGTGGTCAGAGGGGGCGGGAGATTGTGGGGGTGTACCCCCCCCCCCAAAAAAAAATCCCGCTTTGCCGACACCGCCCTCCCCCCTTAAATTTGGGGGTATCCCGGACACCATCCCCAAAATTTGGGGGTCCCAGTATTAAAAATGAGGTATTTGAGGTAAACCCCAAAAAAATTTGGGACCCCACCCCCGAATTTCGGACCCTTCCCCTCCAAAATCCCGGAGGTTGCCCACCTATGTTTCTAACCACCTCCAAAGTTCAGTTTTGAGGTCTGAATAAGGTTTGAGGTTTGAGTTCTAAGGTTTTAGCAATAACATTTTCAAAATGTTATAAAGCGCTTTTTGACTTAAAACTACGGGACCCGGTATGTTGTGCATTTTTTGTTCATAATTAAAACAAAAATGTCAGTAGAATGCACTCCAGAGAAAAAAACGGCTGAAGTAAAAATTTGTTTCCCAGAATATAAGTGTTTCCCCATAAATCCATGATTAACTTTTTCTCCGGACGAACTTGCACAGATAAGGAGGTGTGGTAAGATATTTACAAAAAATCATTGAAATATACAAAAAACGTTACTTTCTTTGTGCAGCACCTTTAAATCTGTGCAGCACCTTTAAAGCTGTATAAATCTTTAAAATCAAACAATAACAAATATTTTTAAACTACAAATATTTTGGATTAAATTTCACTGCTTACTTTCACTTGATATAGCAAATTTCGGAATTTTGTTTGAAAAGGTTATTAACACAGCCCATGATATAATTCCTATTAGATTTTTTGTTACATTAAGAATAAAATAAATTGCATACTAACTGAACAAAACTAAATAAATAAAAAAATAATGTGCAAAATTAATTTCAGCTCTGCAATCGGTTGGCGAAGAATATCTTTCCTTAATACAAACGGTGTCGCAAAACCGACCACGCTTACCATCCACGTTGCGGCGTGCCGCTCTCATTATTCTACAAGTTTTTACTCCTTATGTTTTGGAAAAACTTCTAATTTATTTGGAAATATATTTTCAAAACCGACCTCTCATTTCTGAGGGAACGAAAATCTTCGAACTGTCGGTAATACTTCGTAACCTGAGAAAAGTTTTACCGGCTATTCTGCGTTTACATCTAGCTGCTTTTTATGTTTTCGGGCGTTACTACCACCTGTCAAAAAGAATAACTGGTGTGAAATACCTTAGCCTTAGGCCCCAGTCCAGTTTACAGGTGCTTCCTCTTTTTCGATATCTAGGCTTAGCCTCTGTTGCTCAAATTAGCCTGGGCGGTCTGATCGCATTGTATAAGTTTTACTCCACACATTTGCGACAGAAAAATGTTGTTTCTGGTTTACAGAGCGATAATCGCATTACTAAGAGCTCTGTAAAAGTCAGTAGTAATTTCAAGGTAGTGTCAAAAAACCCAAGATTGTTGTTGTTGTTGCTGTTGGTCCATTGAAGCTTCAAGAAAAAAATTATCTGTTTTTGTTTGGTTTTAATCCATCCTAATGTCCATGGTTATTCAATGGATCGTAATTATTTTAACAATTGATAAATTTTAAATTAATTTTAGAGTCTATTGTTGGACCGTTTAAAAAACATCTTAAAATTTTTCGTGTGCTTAAAAATAAATCAGTTAGTAACATCCTTAAAAATTTGTCAAACTAGATTTTCTCAGATATTGTGTTTTTTTATCGGTTTTTCTTAAAATCTATAGGCACCTTGCACTGGAACTCGGTTTATACATGAAATATGCAATATACATAAGCGTCATTATAATGGACAATTACCGTATCTTCAACTTATCTTTCGTAGTATGCAGATCAACCGATCGAAATTTCGGGCGCTTTCGATCAGTTAATCTGCATACTACGAAAGATAAGTAGGAGATACGGTAATTATGTATTATGGTGACACTTATGTATATTGCATACTTCATGTATAAACCGAGTTCCAGTGCAAGGTGCCTATAATAATTTTAAATTTTATTTCTATCACTATTCACTCTCTTTAGTTTTTTAATTATTAATTATTTATTATTATTTATTTTGTCCAAAGACAGGAACATACAGAAGCAAGTACATACAGTTTTTGCGTCGTTGTTGTGTCATTGGCTACACTACTATGTTCAAAGTTTAAAAAAATTAAATAACAAATTTTTACGAAATAAAATTCTATTTTTTAATGTTGGTATCAGTCTTTCTTGCAACATCGTAATTCTAATTGCTTGGGTTTTTTTGACGCTTATTTGGTTTAAAGTGCAATCTCTGTATGGACATCGGAAATCCGGCTGCTGCTACTTTGTGCGGTCATATTTTTTGCTGGAATTGTCTGTTGGAACAGGTTAAAACGAGCGGTCAGTGTGCCCATTGCAGACATCCCGTTGAAGCCAGTCGAGTCATTCCTTTGTTTAATTTATAGCGTTTAGCTTAATTTTCTAAAAGTCCATTTTTGAAATTTAACTGAATGCTTATTTTGATTTTTACTCAACAGGTTTTTCTGGTGGACGTATCTTACTGATAATAATAATTGCTACAAAGTAAACATTACGACTCCGAACCCAAACGCTAGTCTGAATTATTTGATTAGAAGAACAGAGGAAAGTTTTTAAAATTTTAAAAATGAAACTTAGGAAATTAACTATGATAAAATTTTATTTGAAACCAGTGAAGCGGCGCTGTTTTTGCTCTACTCCGAAAAACACAATGTCACCACATATTATCAAACCAACCACTTCAAAGACAATATTCTCAGGAATTCAGCCTACGGTAATAAATTTATCCTACAATAATTTATATAATTATACAAAATTTGATCGATTTTTTATCTTTATTATAGGCAAATAACATCTAGCTGACCGCGATATTTGCAGTATTGAATCGACTATTTAACAACAAAAACATTTAAAATTTTTCACTAAAGCGGATTAATAACAAAGATTAAAAACTGTATTTTAATAATTATTTATCAAATTACTTAATTTGTAACCTAAATGCAAATTTTTAAGGGCTAAAATTGGTTAATTTTTTTATATTTTTTGAAAAGGTGGAATTAAAAAAAATTCTGCGTTGTTATTTGTTTTTAAAAAAAACGTCATTACCGCACAATTTTAATTGGTTCCTCATGTCTGCATTCTAATTTTCAGCGTCAGCCAGATATAATTCAACCATAGTTTTGATCACGTAGGAATTTATCAAACGCAAATTTTTAGTAATAAATTGATTTGTGATACTGAGTGTCAATAAGTTTCCTCACATATGACGACTATAAAATTTCAGATTTAATTAGATTTGGCTTAAGTGATTTTTGATGAAACTAGCTAATTTATTGTAAGAGGAAATAAAAGATCATTTTGTTTTATCAAAAGTTAAAGTAAAATCAACTTTTATTTGCGCTCTTGATGTTTTTGTTTAAGGGTGTCTTACATTTGGGGAACTATTACGGTGCTGTTAGCAAATGGTTAGCGTTCCAAGAAGACCCAAAGACCACTCTTTATGTAAGTGTGGTGGATCTTCATGCTGTTGCCACTGAACAACCCGGTCAGGCGGTTATACGCGGAAATATTTTAGATATGGCAGCCTCACTCCTGGCTTGTGGACTTAAAGGCATACATGGGCATATGGAGCTTGGGATTTACCAGACACCGAAAATTAAGTAAATTAAAATTTGAAGACACCCTGTACTATACACTACATCCTCTAAGTCGCTGTGCCAAAAAATTACCTGCTTTAATTTTTGATCAAGATGTTGAAGCACAGGTGGGATAACTTTTTTTTATGAAAGGAAATAAGGCGGCCAAATGAGGCAAAAAATGTTAGGGAGGAAAAGAGGTATACTCAAACATTTTTCTTTTTGGTATTTTTAGTGTACTAGGACTTCTAAATTTTGGGGGTATGTGTCGAAAATCTTAAAAATTGTTGGAGAGAGTATGAACTCTAGGCACTTATGCCTACAAGTCAAAACCATGGAAAATTTAGGTTTTATAGGTTGAGAAACTAAACTAAACTAAATCGCACTTCTTTTATCACAAAGTGTTTTTGGAGTGGATTCAATTCAAAATATATGGTTTTTCTTTATTTCGAGACAAATTTTGCCGAAAACGTTATTTTTAGTAGTAAAAAGAAGATTTACGGTAGGTATTTTTTAAAAGACTGCTAAATGAGAAAATTATTACAATGTATTCTGAAATATGCTTCTAATAACTTTTAACAATTTGGTTGACTCCGTCCAATGGAGTGTATCAAATAGACACTAAAAATAGTAAAACCGAGAAAAGTGGTGGGTTGGTTGGTGGTGTATGTATTTTTATCCCACAATTTGCTGAACCCATGTCCATCTATGTTCAGTAGAGAAATGCGTATTATTTCAACAGAGTGCAGTTCCGCAGCACAGCGAACTGGCCTGGATGCTCGGCTGCCTCTCAACTGTTCCCGCCCTCTCCCGCCTCCCCCAGTACAAACAGAAGGCGGAAAAGTATAAAAGCGGGGAAATCCCCCTCGGACTCCTGTCCTATCCGGTTTTGCAGGCGGCGGATATTTTACTCTACAAGGCCACGCACGTCCCTGTCGGCGAGGACCAAACCCAGCACTTGGAGATCGCAAAACATTTGGCGAGAAAATTCAACGCCATTTACGAAACGCCCTACTTTCCTGTACCGGAACAGGTAGGGTAGGATTAGGATTAATATTTGTCAAAAATAAATCTTGTGTTAAAATAGTGCTGTTACGTAACGGAGATCGTTTGCCATTTTAAACGTTACACTATTGTTTTAATTTCATTGAGGCAAACAAATATCTTTAATTTTATTATCATCATTACTGTTTAAAGTTTGTACCTCACTGATCCCACTGTATTGTGTTGTAGCGACCATAACATTGGCTGATATGTCACCCACATTAAGTTACAAAATGTGACAAACCAATTTCGTATTGATTTTTCGATAATTAATGTCAGATCTGAAACTAAATTTTTGATATTAATGCTGAAAGTTTTGTAACGTTTTTGGGTCTGAATCGAGATATAAAAAAATGAGTCCAAAACAATCAAAATTTTCTTAAACACACAACTAAAACTTATTTTCTAATAATTCATTAGACAGAATCGTAAATTGATATTTTAAAATGCGTAAAACACTGTATTATCTATAAAATTTGGGTTAATTATAAGACTTTATGGTTCGAGTTTAACATTGTAATGTACTGATTTTCAAAGTAGGAAGTTTTATTATAGCCAATGGGTCTGGACCTACCTAGAATTACAAAAATTTGGGTCCGGCCACGAAATTAGAATTCGTTATGAAACCAATAATTTTTACCAATTTTATTCGGAAACCGGAGATTAAACAACTATATAAAATAATTTCGAGTATTTTTGTTAACTTTTGATCATTATTTAGAGCTATATTAAGCGTAACTAAGGTTTCTCATGTGTAAATTTTTTGGTTAATCAGAAAAAAAACATTTTGTGATGCTAAATTAAATACAAAAAGACCACTAAAATTTTTCAAGTAGATGTTTTATTTGTATATAGTATTTCCAGTTTCAAAAATAATACAAAAAATGCATTTAATTTGAGAGGAACTTTGTTTCGTCGTGGGGCCGCCGACCCTATTTTGGTTATGCTAGGTAGGTCCCTTATTTAAGAAGCATAAAGATGTGAATACAATACTTAAAATTTTTTTATTATATATTCTGTGACACGATTAATAAGCCTCCACCAAAATCTTGGTTTCACCCCCTACTCTGAACCACATTGCTCATGTATGGTGAGCATTGTTTTAGTTCTACTTTTGTTTTTAGATTACATCTACTCATGCCCGTGTTAAAAGTTTGCGCAGACCGGACAAAAAAATGAGCAAATCGGACCCCGACAGTCGTGGCCGAATAGAAATTGGGGACTCCGCAGAAGAAATAACTAAAAAACTCAAGAAAGCCGTCACAGACTTTACCTCCGAGGTCACTTATGACCCCGCAAATCGGCCGGGAGTTTCCAATCTTGTGTCCCTGCACGCCGCGATCACCGGAAAAACGACAAATGAATGTGTAACTAGTGTTCGCGGCCTGAATACCGGACAGTACAAACTGCACCTGGCAGAAATCATGATCGAAAAACTTCGCCCAATCAGCGATGAGTATCGAAGACTTAAAGCGGAACCTGATTATGTACGCGGGGTTTTAAAAATGGGGGCAGAAAAAGCTGTATCTCGCGCTGAAAAACATGTAAAAGAAATTAAATCCATCATAGGTTTTGATTTGTAACATATTGTTAGTAATATGTGTCTTAGTAAACAAAAATTAAAGAGTTTTTTGCAATTTGCCTTTTTTTAGCACAGTAAACAAAATGTATTATGGTTTGTACTATGTTTAGCTTGTAATTGTTTCTACATAGGTGGGAACATCATCAAGAGCATTCCAATTGTAGTTTCTCTCAAATATAATGGCAATTAAACAAGTGATTTTTACATCAATTTTTGATCGGAAAATCATTAGTTTTTGAGTTTAGGGTTTTTTGCACATAAAAAAGTTTTATAATTTATGGTAATTTAGTGATTTTCAAATGGTTTGTTTAATGACCATTTATCCTAAAAGAAAATAACTACAATGAAATTAATTATCCAGTTATTCGTTTACCAAAAAAAAAGGGTATTATCTAAATACCGTTTACCAGCATTTTAAAATACCCATTTGTAATAATTCGGGGTCGAATTCTGAAGGTGTAATCCGACTTCAATTTAATCTGAAATTAGCGATTGTCGACACACAGTAAACATACTAGCTAAACATACTAGCAGTATCGATTAGATAATCTAGTTTAACGGATCTAATCTGAGTTTAGGTTTAATCTTAGATTAAATCGTCACTAACTTGAGATTAAATTGTTAATTTATGCAAATTTTTACACCACCTTCGGATGTGGTTTAAAAATTGCTGTTTTTTTTCGCTAATCTTAAATTGTTGACAATTTAATCTGAGATTAGGTCTAAATATCAAATTAAATCCGTTAAACGAGATTGTCCAATCGATACCATACATGAGCATAGACCGGCAAGATAGGGGGTGGCTACCCCGGGTAATTGGCCCTTTGAAACCTAGGAGGGGGGGTCCATACCTCTAGTTTTTTAGGGGAAAGATCGACCCGAGGTAGACCAGTTTGAAATCTAGAGCTGGGTCAGAGGGGGTCCGGTTTCCAAACAAAGTCACATTAAATCATTTATTCAAGTTTTTTAGCACTAATATAGAATTTAGCTATTTATGAATAAAAAGAGTACATTTTTACTACAAAACCGTGTTTGTGACACTAAATTTTGACCTAAATTCATACTCAAAATTTGGCTCGGAAGGGAAGGGGGAGTCAATTTAGAATTCCAGAGGGGTAGGGTGTCAAAATTTAAAATTTTGGGGGGAGAGGGCCCTCCCCTAGATTTTTTTCTGGAGGGAGGTCCGAAATTTCGAGGCTAGGGGGGCGGACCCCAGCCTACCCCCTCCCCCCTATGCTCATGTGTGATCGATACTGCCAGTATTTTTTACCGTGTGTCAACAATCGCTTAGCTAAAATTTTAGCATACGACCCCTGCTTTGCATTTTTGTTTACCCTTATAGACACATCGTAGTTAAACTGCTCATCATGAGTGGCGCGGGAGCGCCACGGGGCGATTTAGCCCCGCGGGGCCGCGCCAACCATTATTAGAGAACGTGCGTAAATTTTAAAATTCAGAACCTTATTATTATTATTATTATTATTATTATTATTATTATGATTATTCCAACGGTCAATCCTTAAAAGCGATATTCCTGATTTGTTACTCTGATTTATCAAAAATAAACATGGGCTCATTGGAAAGAAGAAAGAATTACGCAACTTTCTTAGACAGTACTTTTTTTCATTTAGGTCCTTGTTATCGATTTATTGATCAAAATAAAAAATACAAAAAAACTTCCAACCGCACAATCACAGCCTTTTGGCAACAATAAGGATTGCACAGAGCAGACAACGAACAACCCCCCATAGAAACCGCACAAAAAAAGCAGAAGACCGGTTTTAATTGGTGGTGGAAACCGAACCAGTTCCCAGCGCCATCTACTTTAACCGCACAGAAAACGGCGAAAAAAACAAAGTAGTTTTTTTAATTCTTGCATTTATGATGACAAAAATAATTCAAAGTTTTATTAAAAAAATAATAATAATAACTATAATTAAACAACGTGGGTAAATTTTGTAATTTAGATTCATCTTCTTTTTAATATTAAAATAATTAAAGCATCGGTAGTGCCAAGAATGCATAAGAGTAGAGAATGTCCGACTGTGTGTTAAACAGTTGTTCAAATTATAGGTAGATTATTCCACGGTGTAAATTTTTTATCATGTAAAAAAATCCACAACGCGTTGTGGAATAATCTACAATTTGTTGAATAATCTACGTGAAAATTTTTCTACGTATACTGTAGATTATTCTACATGAGAACCGCAATTCTTGCAAACAAAAAAACTGCACACGTATAACTTTGTGATGATGTTTTTTTTTCATGTGACGTTGTCAAATATTCACCACTTTCGTTGAATGCAACGTATAAATTATTTTACATGTTAAAACATCAAATATCTTGAATAATTTGAATTATTCCACAGTATTATGTAAAAAAATTTGTTGTATGCATTTTGCGTTTACAATTTTTCATTTTGCAAGCTTCGAACTGCAAAAATCCGTGAACGTAAAATACTCAGCAGAGGTTTTTTTCCACGTAATGTTGTCAAATGTTCTAGGTTTTTTGTTGCATCGGACGTATAAATGATTTTATATGTTAAAAAATCGAATATTTTTACTAATTTGAATTTTTCGACAGTGTAGTATGTTGAAAAACTTCATCTAGGAGTTTTGCGTTCGCAAATTTTTATTTCTACGTGATAAAAAATCTACACTGTGGAATAATCTACCTACAATTTGAACAAAAGTTTAACACACAGTCGGACATTCCCTACCCTTATGCATTCCTGGTAGTGCGGGAACACCACGTGGCGGTTTAGCCCCACAGCACCGTGCAAACTATAATTAGAGAATTTCCGAATTTTTTACCCCTGAGCCCCTCTAGATTTTGAAATCTGACCCCCCCCCTCCCCCCTCGGGAAAATTTTAGGTACCTTTTTTATACTAAATTTTCTTCCGAAAACATGAATTTTCATCACATATTCATGCTTTTACACCCTTTTTATACATGAATATGGCTTTTTATTCAATGAAATGTAGTATTATCCTATAGGCACCTTGCACTGAAACTTAAAATAAACATAAGATATAGAACACACAAACATTGGAACTGTACGGAAAATACCGTAATCATGCAAATGTTCCCTGATTATTGATTAGTGGCGGCATTGACTGGAAATAACCCGTTTATTATAACATCTGTAGCCATATATTTTTTATTTTTACATGCGAATCTTAATTACACGTTTTAAAACAGAAAATTTCTAATATAAATCAACATACATAATCAGTGTGATGTCATTATTAAATACCCCAGGGTTTCGTCTTTCGCCTTTTTTTAAAAAATATTTGCATGATTACGGTATTTTCCGTACAGCAACAATATATGTGTGTTCTATATCTTATAGAAAAGAAGAAATTTTAAATCCTATTACTTACTATAACAAAAAATAAACCTACTAAAAGGAATAAATTTTACATACTTGTTCAAATGTTGTGTTATACCTGAAAACACGGGTTAATAAACAATTTAGATAAAAATATATAGTTACGTACAATAATTAAAAATAAATAATAAAAATATTTACAAACGTATTACAAAAAAACCTGTTTCGTCTCTTGCATAGACAGGTTTGGACTTGCTCGAGGAAAAGCTGAGACTCTTCAGTATGCACTTCTCGTCGAGCATTTACAAGCATGCAAAATTACCTGATCCTCGTTATCATCCCGTTTTCTTTTCACTCCTCCGTCTTCACGATCTTCCGCCATTTTTTGTTCTTTTCGATGTCTGGATTTGGCTAGAAAAATATTGATCGTTTAATTACTAATCTGCAAAAATCACTATGTATAAGAAAAAATTTAAAGTATACCGCATAATATTAGAATAAATTTATAAAAATTAATTAAATATCTAAAAAATGATTACATATAAGATATATGAAAAAATTTTTACGATAAAAATCTTAAAAATAATAACTAGAACTGTGTTTGTGATTCGACCGTCAATAGTAAAAAGTTACTCGTTGATCTGTTCCAAAAATTTACATATGATATATCTGTCGGATTCTTTGATTTAAGGATTGAGTTTGTTTTAATATTACAAAAAAAGTAGAAAATTAATTTATAAAAAACATAATTGGTTGTAAATATTGTTTAATTGTGATAAACAATTATATTAAATACTTAGTTAGTGAATGAATGAATGAAACATATAACTTTAAAGAATGTTTTGTTTTTAATTTTGGCTACTTTTAATTGAATGAATGAATGAATATTTATACATAAAAACTTTTAATTTTAATCAATAATTTATAAACCATGTCGTTATTACGCATTTGAAATGCTCCTGATTTACAAACTTACGTTCTGGCTTTATATTTGTCAGATGTACCTGAAAGAAAATATTTAATGTCGTACAAAAGTACGAAAAGAAAGCAGGTCGTGCCTAAGCACGAAAAGAAAGCATGACGCACCGAATGGTACGTGAAAACGTACTTACGTTGAAGTAAGTACATAATGGAACATTAGGATACGTAAAAATTATATTTTAATTTAGCTTATTGAAAAACATTTTGGCATCTTTTTTATTAAGTATTTCAAATTTACTTATTAACGCACTATTTTTATTAATGAACTTGAAAAACGTTTTTTTAAGTTGATTTTTGTTATATTTTATTTCCATAAAGTCTATAATTAGCATTTTGGTTTTATTTAGAAAGAAATTATATTCAGAACAAATCCTAGCAATACGTATCAATTGTGAATAAAAAACATTAAGCCCTAGTTGGGAAGACACATTACTTTCTTTGTGTACATATCTTATGACTTTAAAATTAAAATCATCTATTTTGTTATAAACATTAATTTTTACAAAAGCATTTTGGCTTTTAATTTTTAAATCTAGATAGTTGCATTCATTAGACGATATTGTGGTTTCATTTAACGTTAAGGTTTTTGGATAAATATTCTTACAAATATCCAAAAAATTAACACAGTTAATGTTGAGAACATCATCTATATATCGACAAGTTCCCGCTAAAATTCTACGTTTATCTGGATTGGCTTTTAAAAATTTAAATTCCATATATGATAATGAAAGATCCGCGATTTGTGGCGATGCATTTCCACCCATAGGTATTCCCGAAATTTGTTTAAAAATTAAACCTGCGAATTTGACATAACAATTGCTAACTATATAATTAATCAAGTTTTGAATTTGTTTTTTAGTTAAACAAGGTATACGGCCTAAATTTTCATCTGTATAAAATAAACTTTTATAACCTATTGCTAAATATTTCTTTTTTGCATTATTAAATAACAAGTCAATTAATTCACAGAGTTCATTTAAGATCTGCTGGTGAGCTAAATTTGTATAGAGAGTACTAAAGTCTCCGCTAGTTAAAACCCTAATTTTTTGAAATTCGTTTAATTTATCGATTACTTGCATACTATTTTTAACCGACCAATATACCACTCCGATTTTATCTTCTAGTGCACTACAATAGTTTTTAAAATGGTTTTCAAAAAATTGTAAAATTCTTCCTAGTAAAATAGACAAATTTTTAGTACTAGCTTTATTAGCGCCAGCTATGTCTCTAAACTTGGTTGGTTTCTTATTCAATTTAGGATAACTAAATAAATATGTTTATGTTTTTATAAATATGCTCTATTTATATGCCTGAAATGGTTAGCTAGGAAGAAAATTCTGGAATGCCAGCGAAGCCAATTTTTTTTTCATTAGGGCGAAACCTTACGTTTTTTGAATTTTGGATGATTTTTTTGTTGTAATATATAAGAAACATTCCTGATGTTGATAGGATCCAAAAGTTAAAACATACCCAAAAACTAAAAATTTTCCCGCTTCGCAAGAAGTATACAATAATAATTTATAATAATTTTTTTACATAATTATAATAATTTTATATAATAATTATAATAATTTTTACATATGAAATATAAAACGGATTGTGCTGTTTAATACATAACTAAGGCATGTAACTTTGGCTAAGCTTTTTACCCATATTCTTTTTAAAAATTCTAATGTATTCTAAAACCATAAATTAATATTAAATATAAAAAATTTTTTCCCTGTGCGGGAAGGTCAGCTTCCTATCGTCGTTACTACGGAAGAATGAGTCAATGCAAAAATTTTCAAAAAAATTTTTTTTTCGTTTTGAGTAGAAAACCACCATCTACACCTTATGGCAAAAGGAGCCAACTGCAAACGAACTATAATACGGAGAAATCAGGTCATGTAACATTGAGTCACAATTTGTAAGTTCATGTAATAGTGGGTCAAACGGGGTGTGACTCTATTCACTGGGGTTTTACTATTATGACAAAATGAGTCAACATGTTTTCGACTCATTATGAATATATGAATAACTATGCAAAATATTAAAATGCTATGTTTGACAAAATGAGTCAAAAAAATAATTAACTTATATTGTGTCCAATACTTACTGTTTTGTTAAACAAGAATCTAAGTTTCAACTGTGTGGTTTCAGAATTGAACTGTGAAGATAGGGCTCATGGAAACATGAACACTTTGTGTTTTACCTATTTGCTAAATTCGCTAAAACGACTTACACTGTCACTTTTTTGTAAAATCAATAATCATATGATATGCATTCGTCTTACCCATAGAATCAAGGAAGGGCTAATAGTAGCCCTTGACTATGGCCTGGTGCTTATTGTTATTTTTTACAAAATCATATCACAAAAGTATTATCCTTAATATGGAGCTGCTGTGAAAAGGAACAAAGACATTATTTTCTTGTAATAGCCAAACACTACCATACCAAAGTCAGACACCAAATCAAGTCATGAACCAAGTAGGGAAGGAATTAAGCGTGATAAACAAATAAATGGGCAGAATAACCTAAAAATACCCTTTAAATTAGTGATTAATACCAAAGCAAGGTGCTTAAACACATTATTTATAGTTACCAAACTACCCAACCCAACACTACTAAAGACAAACTAGACAATGATACTCAGATCAATATACAAAGGCAGTGCTAAGAATAACTGTAAAAATCAATAAATTAGTGAATAATAGGCAAAGGCAAGCCTGATCAATAAGGAACCACCAAGGCCTTAGAAAAATCAAAATCAAATTAACTTATTAAATGAGAAGTAACTTAACCAAAACCAAACGAGGAAGAGTACCTTGGGCAACCAATTTTTTAATAAAAAAGCTCTCAAATAACCCAATAGTAAAAACAACATAAAAGTTATTAAATATAGAGCTGGTAAACTAAATTGTATGTGGAACTTACTATAAGTAACTAATGATTGCTACAAAAACTTAATAAATAAAGCCTTTTGTAACAAAATATGAGTTAAAGTTTGTTTTCTAAGATTCTTAAACCTCTGTCACTAACAAACCATATGGAGTCAAATTAAGGTATTGACTCCATTACACAAAGTGACACAACAAGTCACTGTATATTTGACCATTTGAAAGAAAAGAAGAAAGTTTATTTTTTTAGCAATACAAACCACAAAATAAATACATAAATTAGTAAAATTATATGAATATCACACAAGCATTACCAGGTATCAATATTTTATGTACAAATACAATAAAAAAAATTAAATTATTAAACACAATACATAGACAAAATAGGTAGGGAGACACCTTTAAAAAAATGTTTTACAAGAGAGTATTTTGTTAAAATTAAAATGTATTTTGTCACAAAATAAGATTTGTCATAATAAAACAGAAAAATATGGGCTGTGTGCGATCCAGTAGCAACACAGCTTTATTAATAGTGTATGAAAAAAAAAATTAGATTGCTAAAAAAAATTGCTCAGAAGGCTGAGGCTTAGGCTTAGGCTTCAGCACTGATAATGAGCAATCACTTACTGAGAGAGTTTTGACAATTTATAACAAGTTCCTAAAGGTTTTAAGTGAATTGGTGGTAACCTGAGAGGCATTTAGAGAATTCCAACAGGGAATAGCTCGATAAGGAAAACAAAACTTTCTGACATTAATTCTGCATTCCTCGATTTGTAGTTTAAAAGGGTGACCTCGAGTGTTTTGGGTGTTAAAATTAAAAAAATCATTTGATTTGAGGCAAGATTTTCCATTAATTATTTTATATATTTCACACAGGTCAGTTTTAGTTCTTCTCACTGAAAGTTTCTCAAGTTTCAAAAAGGCTAATCTGTTTTCATAACTACAATAACCAAGACCACAGCATCTGAATAATCTTCTTGTGTAATATTTCTGAACTTTCTCAATTAAATTGACATCTTTTGTCAGATAAGGATTCCAAATTACACTTCCATATTCAAGCAGTGGGCGAATATAGGATTTATAAGCACATAACAAGTTTTGAACAGATTTAGCTGTAAAAGAACGAAAAATCAAAGCAGACCTTTTCATTGCTGAATCTGCAATTCTTTGACAATGGTGCGAAAACTTTAGGTCATGTGACATATAAATTCCTAGATCCTTAACCACAGTTGCCTTTTTTAAAGGGTTATTATTTATTTTATATTCATTACAGGTTAAATCATTAAAAGGCCCAATATGAAAAGTTTCACACTTATCCTCAGCCAGATTTAGCTGCCATTTTTTTGCCCACTCTGCCACACTGTCAAGATCTTTTTGCATATTTGAAGCCTGAAGATACATATCCTCTTTATTATTTGGAGAAAATTCTGTAAAAATCTTCGCATCATCTGCAAAAAGTTTAATTTTAGAGTTTTTAACACAATCAAAAATGTCATTAATGTATATCAAAAATAAAAGTGGTCCCAGAACTGAACCTTGTGGAACAGAACTGGTAACTTTGTAAGATGAAGAAGTGGAGTTGTTAATGACTACTTTTAAAGAACGATTGGATAAAAACGCCTTGATCCAATTAAGAAAATTTCCTGTGACTCCATATTTTTCTAATTTGTACAAAAGTTTTTCATGAGAAACTGTGTCGAAAGCTTTGGCAAAATCCAAATAAACCACATCTATAGATTTTTTGTTTTTCAGAGCTAAGGTCCAATCATTTAATGCTTCAATTAGTTGCGTAACAGTTGAACTTTTATCCTTAAAACCATGTTGAAACCTAGACAAAATGTTATGGAAAAAGGAGAAAAGTTTGTCACAAACTAAACGCTCCATTGTCTTGCAACAATTAGAAGTTAAAGAAATTGGACGATAGTTTTCTTTTCTGTTTTTTAATTTTTTTTTGAAAATAGGAATAACTAAAGCTATTAGCCAATCACTTGGAAGTTTTCCAGTTTCAAAAGATGTGTTAAAAATTTTGGCTAGTGGTTCGGCAATTACTTTGGCTATGCGCTTTAAAAAATAGGCAGGAATACAGTCAGGCGTTTTGGATAGCTTATTTGGCAATTTTTTTAAAGCTTTTAAAACATCTTTTGTTGAAAATTTCATACTAGTTAGTATGTTTGTATTTTCCGCCTCAAAAGGTGGAAGATTTCCATCATCACGAGTGAAGACGGAACTGAAATATTCAGCAAATATTTCAGCCTTTTCAGAATCTTCCACTGCATGAGTAGTTTTATTTCTGACCAAAGCTGGAATATAACTTTTTGATTTAATTTTTTTGTTAACGAATTTGTAAAAACTTACTAGGTCTCCTCTATTAAGTGTTTGTTCTTCTAAAAAAATATGGTGCTTTTTGACTGCTTCTGCATATTTTTTATTAATTGATTTGTATTCCTCTTTAATGTTTTTGTCTTTTCGTTTATGCCAAAGTCTCAACTTCTTTTTTTGAAGTTTAATGATGTTTTCAGGATATTTGGATTTTTTATTATTTTTACTAACAACTTTGGTTGGAACATGTAGGTTTATTCCTTCAAGAAGTTTGGATTTAAAACATTGCCATTGTTCTTCAACACTTTTACAGTCTTTAAAAAGTTCATCCCAATTTTGAGAAGCATAAAGTAAAAACATAGAATCATAGTCAGCTTTTTCAAAATTAGGAACAAATATAGCTGGTTGTTTATTTGTAACAGGAGATTTAAAATTAGCTTCAAATGCAAAAGTTATTGATGAATGATCAGAGTTCAAAAAATTTGGCGCTGTTTCTACAGATCTAAATATATCTACATCCGTAGTAAGAATTAAATCTAGATAGTTTGCCCCTCTTGTTGGGGATTGTACAAGCTGGCTTAAACCTAACTCACTAAATAAAACAAAATAGTTGTATTCATTTTGATAATTAGAAACTATATTCATATTGCCCCAATTAATTCCAGGGAGATTGAAATCTCCTGTAAGAATGACAGTTCCTTTAAAATCAAAAACAAGAAATCTTAAAAGTTCAAAAATAAGAGTATCTTCTATTCTAGAAGTTTGTGGGCGTCTATAAAGACAAATGAGTCGGATATTTAAGTCCTTAAATATTACATCACATGCTGTAATCTCAATTTCTGAATATTTTGGTTTAATTTCTATTTCAAAAATATGATACTTTTTCTTTATAAATGTAAGAACACCCCCATGGTTAGTTTTCCTTGGTCTGTCATATCTAAGTATATGATAGGAATTCATTGGATCAAGTAAATTATTGGTAATTTCAGAAGAAAGCCAGCTTTCAGTCACGAGGATAAAATCAAAAAAAGTATTATTATAAGTTGCATCATTTCCAGAGGTCAAAACATTAAACTCTGCTAAGGAATTTCTTATACTTCTGGCATTACAGCATAATGCTTGAAGTACTGTGCTGCCAGTGGGTCGCAGAAACTCCTATGCAGAGTTTATTGTTTTTTCCTCAACAAAAATTTTTTTTGCATAGGTGTCATACAAATAAGGGTCCCCCAAATTATCATACCGAATGTACACTTTTGACTGTGGGTGTTTTATTTTATGCAGTTTAAGGGTGTCAAGTAGTTTGGATTGAGTTGCCCTTTGGTCAATAGTTAGTGAAGGGCGAATGAACACTCCTTTAAACTTTGCATCTCCTTTCAAATTCCCGCCAGATCGTGTAATATGGTTGCGAACTGAGGTGCTAGACAATTTCACCTTCATTAATCTGGGTTTTGAACCCTTATAGTGTCCCATGCGAAAAAAGTCTAGTACTTGGGTATCACTTTCTTTTTTATTGTTTTGATTCAGTTTGTCTATTAGCTCCTTAACCAGTGCTGCATCATTATTGGATTCAGGTAGCCCTGTAATAACAGCAAATGGTCCATGCTCTTTTTTAGCATCTAGTTTAGAGACATGGTCTTCAAACATGTTGTTCAGCACTGGTATTAACTGTTTGATGACCTGCTGGCAGACATCAGCCACGATGGCTGAAAAATCTTTAGACTGGGAGAGTAAACTGGGAGTATCCTCCAATTTTCTGACCCTGTTCTCCAGCTGCTTTTTCTCAGTAATCCAGGCATCCCTTTCTGTTTCAAGCTCAGTAATTCTGACACGAAGCACATCAATTTCGGCTGCACTGGACTGGTTGCGGGTCCTTACAGGTGAAAGGCTCATTTTTTGTTAACGTCTTTCTGAATGGGTATATAACTGAGGATTTAACGTAAGTGGGTAAAAACCAGTTTTTTTTTTTTTTTTTGTTTATTGTGGTGTGGGGGTGGGGGGCGGGAGGTGTTTTTTAGGGAGAGGGGTGTGGAAGGGGTTGGTGTGTGTGGGTGATGTTGGGGGCGCGTGTTTTATCTGTATATTTTTTTTTTTCTTTTGCTTTTTTGGAGTTAGTTTAAATTTTATATTTTTTTTTTTTTATTTTTTTTTTGTTGTGTGTTTGTTTTTTTTTTTTGTTTTTTCGGGCTTGTGTCTTCCTCTTGTTCTGGCGGGGGGGGTGGTTTTTCTGCGGGTTTTATTCTCCTCTCTTTTTTTTGTTGTGGGGGGGGTTTTTTCTTTTTTTTTTCCTTTTATTATAAAAATTTTTTTTTTAAGAGAGTTTTGTGTGTTTTTTGGGATATATATGTTTTTTTTTTGTGTTTTTTCCATATTTTTTTTTGGGAAATATATATATGGGATTTTTAGCACACAAGAGTGTCTCTCGAGAGAGATTCCCTCCCAATTTTAAAAAAGTTTTTTTTTTTTTTTTTTTTTTTTCAGATATCCAGCTCTTCCTAATCTCATCAAACCAATGGAAGACACATCGTAATCATTTTTGTGAAGAAATATCCAAAAAGATCCAGTGAGAACTCCAAAACTTCCATATTTTGCAAATTTTATAATTTTTTTTATTAACAAGTTATGAGCTACTCTGGTTTGGGCAAATACTGACATTGAACATTTATTTTTTGATAACAGCTCTAATTAATGAACAAGTTTTTATTTCAAAACAAGCATAGTTTTTATTTTCCATTTACTTTGAAACAGCTTCATTGGATTCCAAAATCTAATTATTTTATTTAGTTGCCCGTCCATATTAGAGTATTATTCGAAACTATCATGGACTATTAAAGACTAAGAAAAGAAAGATTTTGTGGAGGTGTCCGGAAATTTTGTCTTCTACATGTCGTCTTTCAACATCTCGTCTTCTACATCTCGTCTTCGGAAAACTCGTCTTTTAAACATATCGTGTCTTCGAAAAACTCGTTTGGATGTAATTTTGTAAACGTACTTTCAAAAATGCGTGTTTCCACCCCAATGATAAAATTTTCTCTAAATTTTGGGTTTTGCTTTTTCTTTTCTCTTTTTTTATTTTTTTTTCTTTTTTTTTCATCAACAACATCAAATCTGCGACTTAATTGCCGCCAATATGAATCACAATTGTAACTAATTATCAATGAACATAGCTATCTGATATGACTTTAAAGGCTCAAAAAGAGCGCTTATTTAAGTCAGTTTTAAAACTTTTCTTGAATGCATCCAAAGAATCGACAGTTACTTGAGATGGGAGTAGATTGTTCCAAGGTGTAACAACCCTATTTGCAAAAGAAAATTTCCTTGCATTAATTCGGCAGTCTTCCATTGCCAATTTAAATGGATGACCACGGGTGGGCTGCAGGTTAAACTTAAAAAAATCATTGACTTGCAAATTGTTTAAGCAATGTATAATTTTAAAGCACTCATATAAATCAATTTTGTCTCTTCGATCCTTTAATCTTTCTAAACCTAGGTAATTCAGTCTATGTTCATAACCAACAGGTAACAACTTGCATTTATAAAACAAACGTCTAGTGAAATTTTGTTGCACTTTTTCCAAAATGTTTATATCCTTTTGTAAATAAGGGTTCCAAACTGCACTAGCATACTCCAGAATTGGTCTAACATAGGACTTATATGCTCTGAGAAAATTATTTCTAGAGTTTGAATTAAATGTTCTAAAAATTAGTGATGTCACTCTCATAGCTTTTTTGCTGTGATTTCACAGTGTTTAGAGAATTTCAGATCATGGGATATATAAACACCTAGGTCACGCACCAATTCTGTAGTTGCAAGTACGTTATTACCAAGCTTATAATTACAAATTAACTCTTTGCTATGATTTCGAATATGAAGAACTTCACATTTGTGATTAGATAACTGCAGTTGCCAGTCTTGTGACCAGCTGTGTATTCTATCTAAATCTTGCTGAAGTCTCAAGGTTTGACTGTGGTAATCTTTAGATGAAGATTTTACAAACAACTTTATATCATCTGCAAAGAGTCTAATTTGTGAGAACTTAACACAATCAACAATATCATTAATATATACCAAAAATAAAAATGGACCTAAAACAGAACCCTGAGGAACTGAACTTTTTACAGGAAATGATTTGGATACTGAGTTATTAATTACAACCTTAATTTCCCGCCCAACTAAAAATTCTTTTATCCATTTTAAAAATTTACCAGAAACACCATATTTTTCTAGCTTATATAACAATTTTTGATGTGACACGGTGTCAAAGGCCTTGGCAAAATCCAAGTAAATGACATCAATTAGAAATTTATCTTTTAGTGCTAGCGTCCACTCATTAAAAGTTTCCAACAGCTGTGTTATTGTAGAACTTTTTGCCTTAAAACCATGTTGAAACCTTGACAAAATGATATGGAAAAAGACAAGAAGTTCTTCTTTGACAAGCTGTTCCATTAGTTTACAAGAAAAAGATGTAAGTGAAATTGGACGTTAATTTTCTTTTAGGCTTTTGGTGCCTTTTTTAAACAGTAAGTTTAATAAAGCTATTTTCCAATCAAGTGGTAATTGTCCAAAATCAAAAGACATCTGAAAGATTATTGCCAAAGGTTCAGCAATAACTTTAGCCAAGCGTTTTAAAAAGTAAGCTGGAAAACAGTCAGGTGTTGGAGACAATTTGTTTGGGAGCTTTTTAAGGGCCTTAAATACCTTTTTTGTGGTAAATACCATGTTGTCCAACTTTCCAATATTTGGTGGATTAAAATTTGGCAAAGTATTATCATCATCAGTAAAAACAGAAGCAAAATAATTTCCAAAAAGTTCAACTTTTTCAAAGTCTTCAGTTACAAATGTCCCATTGTCTCTTTTAATTGGTGGGATAGTTTGTTTTGTTTTGATTTTACTATTAACAAATTTATAAAAATTGTTTAAACCCCCAGAATTTAAAATTTTTGTTTCTTTATTAGTGTTAAAATCTCTAACTTTATTTTTGTATACTTTGCAAATTTTTTTGTACTCTGATCTTGATTTTTCATCAATATTACGCTTATGCCAAAGTTTTTTCTTTTGATTTTGTAGTTTTCTTATGTATTGGATATTGTACAATTTTTTTTTTGTTTGTAAATAATTTTTTTCAGGGACATGTCTATTGATTCCTAACAACAAAATATCCTTGAATCTCTGCCAAGCATTTTCTACTGTGCCACATTCCTCAAATAATATTTTCCAGTTGATTGTAGATAAGTATAAACTTAGCATATCATAATCTGCTTTTAAAAAAATCAGGTATGTAGTTTTGAATCTTATTTTTAGGACTGTCAAATAATTTAAGATTAATTTCAGATAAAATAGTGCCATGGTCTGATTGTGAAAAACTGGGCGCAACAGTGACATTATTGAAAATTTCTCTATCGTTTGTAAACAAAAGATCCAGATAATTATTCCCACGAGTTGGTTGTGAAACAAGCTGATACATACCTAGCTCAATAAGAAACTCAAACCAATTATTTTCATTTTGCGTGTTTGAAGTTTTTCTTATTTGAAGACCAATCTACCCCTGGCAGATTGAACGCAAACACACAAATTTACCATGATAAAGTTTTGCTTGATTTTTAGGTTAGGTTCTCACTTTTTTGAATAAATAATCATTTAATAAATAAGTTTACCATAATGAAAATTTTGGTTGATTTTTGGCTTTTGCTTAGACTTAGGTAAAAAAAGGTTTCAATATATTGTTTTAGTCAAAAAATAGGAGAAACTTGTCTTTCGAAAAGTGTGTTTAAAAAATCGCATTTAAAAGACGAGTTTTCCGAAGACGAGATGTTTAAAAAACGAGTTTTCCGAAAACGAGTTGTAGAAGACGAGATGTTTATAATATTTTATTTCTAGTAAATTTACTATCACAACACAGTTAGTAAAAAGCGTGTATGCAACCCAGTTGGGCTACAAAACACAAACAAAATAGTACACTGAAATAAACATTAAAAAGTATCACAGAGGCAGTCCTGGCTTACTAGAAAGAAATGACTAAAGGCTTTATTAAAAAAAGCTCTTCAATTAGTCATTTATTGATAAGTTTTTATCTGATTGAATCACACTCCTAAAGATTTTTTAAAATCTTTTACTGTTTCAGCACTAACTTGGGTTTTAGTTAGAGAATTCCATTTTGGCACTACTCTATTAAAAAAGCTAAATTTTCTACAGTTAACTCTGCTATGTTGCAATTGAAGTTTTACTGGATGTCCTCTTGTTTGATTAGTGTTAAAAATAAAGTACTTATTAGGGTTTAAATTTACAAGACTGTTAACTATTTTATATGTTTCAATTATGTCTGTTTTATTTCTGCGTTCTTGTAAAGATTCTAATTTTAGAATTTCCAGTCTGTTTTTATAATTTTTATCTTTTAGGTGGCATAATCTAAAAACTCCTTTAGTAAATGATCGCTGAACTTTTTCAACAATATTTTTGTCTTTGGCCATGTATGGGTTCCAAACAGCACTGGCATATTCAACTGTGGGACGTACAAAACTTTTATATGCATTTAGATAATTTTTGACAGATTGTGATTTCAGTTTTCATAGCTTTACTAACTATTTTTTGACAATGAGAAGAAAACTTTAAATCATGACTCATGTATACTCCTAAATCTTTAATTAATTTAGTTTTTGGTAATTTTTTATTATTTAGGTAATAATCCATCTGATTTATATTATTTAAACAGTTTATGTGCAGAACTTCACACTTATTCTCCGCTAAATTAAGTTGCCAGTCACTTGCCCAATTTAGTCTATCGAAAGACGTATTGTAAAAGACAGAATTCCCGGCAACTTTTGTGGCAGTTCCGTGGGTAACCTGAAAAACCCCCATAAATGTAGTGTAAAATCCCCATGGAAAAATATCCAAACGTACCAACGTACTGTAAATTCCCCATAACAATCGGAAATGCGTTTTTGTTAAAAAAAAACAAAATTTTAATTATAAAAGCATTAAAATGTTTTAATTTTTTCCTAAGCCTAAGCAAAGTCCTAAAATCAAGCTAAATTTTCTCATGATAAAATTTTGTTGTATTTTCCAAGTGTCAAAATTCAAAGGAAGTATTGCAAACGCATTATTTTTATGCGGAATTTACATCACCTTATGGAAATTTTATAACCTTTTTGGTGATTTTGGCCTATGGTGAATTTGTCCATGGGGTTTTTATACGGACCCGTTCCGTGCTATTCATAAAACTTTTGGACCCGGGCTGATACTCACCAACATTTGCCGTCCGGTTTTTCGAAAACCTAAAAAAAAATCGATAACTCTCAAATAAATCCAAAACCAATGTATTTTATTAAATGAAAATATGAAAAATAATATAGCAAAAAAAGTTCTATTTAAAATGCGCGAAAAATTCGATATATTCGTTGGTTTAAAATAAGAAAAGCTTGTTAACTTCACCGTATTTTGGTGCAAAAATAACCGACCACAAAAACAAAATTAAGGTATTTAGGTACCAAATTTAGGTGTGTTAAACGATTTACCAAATTTAACTTGGTTTGAGAAATACATTAAAAAATATAAGTGAAAACTTGTTTAGTTGTGATATCAAAAATAAAAATTTTGATTTTGCACTTTAAAAAGCGATCAAAATATTATATAGATTTTGTGTTTGTTTATTTTTGTACCAAAATACACTAGGAGTTAAGATGCCCTTGTCATTTTAAACCACTAAAAACATTAAATTTTTTGCCTAGTTTATACAAAACTTTTTCGCCTTGTTAGTTTTTAAATTTTCATTTGACAAAATACATTGATTTTGGATTTATTCGAGATTTATCGAATTTCATTTTTTAGGTTTCCGAAAGTCCGGACGGCAAATGTTGGTGAGTACCAGCATGGGGTGGTATGCTAGCGAAAAAAGCTCTGTATAAATTGCACAAAAAAGTAGATGGATTTGATGGTTTAAAATGACAAGGGCATCTTAATTCTACCGTATTTTTGTTCGAAAATAACAGAACACCAAAAACCAAATTTTGTATTCAGCACAAATAAGCTAAACGCGTCACCAAAATACACTCGGTTTGTGAAATACATTTAAAATCCGGAAAGTTTTTATTGCAGAGCGTTCAGTAGTAAACCAATTGCAATAAAGAGCAAAAATTACCCATTTTTATTTACAGACAATTTACTTTTGAATTATTATACTTATAGAGTATTATAATATTTTAAGATATTCAAATGACGAAAATTTGACTAATTGGTGAAAAGCAGGCAACAAATCCTGATTACAATAATGATATTTTTTTCCTGATTACAATAATGATATTTTTTGAATTTATGTTAAATAAATTTTTAAAATTGTAAAAAAATAAAAAAAAACATTATTAAAATCAAAACAAAATTGTGGCCAAATATGTTTTATGTGGGAATCGATCTCGGGACCTTTTAAAAAATTTGACGACGCGCTAACCGACCATGCAACTGCTACCATGGGATGATGAGCTCTAAAAGCGATTTATAAACCACCCCTCTGAAAAAAATTGATAAAACGCACGACGCACGACAGAACTATTTATGCGTTAAAAATACAAAAGATGTTATGGCCTTCCAAAAATTATAAATTTCAATAGAAATATATTATCTGGAGCTTTAAATTTTACCAAATTCAATTAAATCGAAGTTTCACCGAAATTTTGGGTAAATTAACCCCCAGTTTTCACGGAAAATTTTTTATTAAACCATAAATACAACAATATTCAGTTTAATTTTTACGTACGTGAAAGAGGGTAACTGTGTCTCTCTATTGGAAGTATTTTTGAAATAATAGTGTGTAGTAAATATTTTTAAGGGGTTTAAAAAAATTTCATTGCAATTTGATTTTTAATATCAATTATTTCAATTATTTACAATAATATAATGAATGTTCACTTTATAATCGTGATATTTTTGCCTTTTTAACGCTCATATAAATTTTTTAGTGAAATATTACTGTATTTCACGAGATATGCTAAAAATGGCGATTTTCCATACTTAAGAAAACTGTCCGGAGAGACCTTAAGGATAAAAATTTTAATTTTGCGCTTTGAAACGTGATTAAAGTAGGGTAACTGACTTAATTTCGGCCACGCCTTAATTTCGGCCACCAATTTAGTGTGTTAGAAAATTGGCTTATTTTTAAAACACAAAAGAACTAGCACAAAAGTAACTGGATTAATGTTGAATAAAGTGTTTTTGCAAAAGTTTTTTATTTTTGTTATTCTACATTATCAACATTTTCATACAAAAAGTGAATTTTTTGTGATTTTCCTAATTTTTGCTTTGTGTTTAAACTGCATCAAATTTAGAACGAAGCAATATATAACCTTAAAATATCTTCTATTTAAGGCTCAAAGTTGTTAATTTTGATGTTTTGATATTTTCTTCAAAATCATTTTGCAATGCGTTTAACTAACTGCGCATTTTAAGATTCCGTTAATTTCGGCCACCTGAAAATTTAAGTGAAAGAACCTGCCGTTTTTTGCTGTTTTTAAATATCATTGTACTACCGTATTTATAAAGATTATTTATTTATTTATTTATTTTTTTTGCTCGTTTGACTTTGTTTTGACGTTTTTTAAGCCAAAAATAAAAATTCAAAAAAAAACAAATTATTAATACTTGTTTTTTTAAGGTTTTGACATAATTATTTAAAGTCTTGCTTATAACTATTAAAGTTCGCAAACGGGAAAAATTAAGTTATATGTACCGAAAACAATACCTAAGGGTAAATTTGCAACTTTTTGAAATTTTTATTGTTCGTTTAAGCAATAGTTATGTCCAGTTTTTTGTAGGTGGCCGAAATAAATGGCACGCGCCTTAACTTCGGCCACTTTAAAAAAAGAGTTTAAACCTTCACTGATTTTTAAGTGTAACAGAAATATTCAAATTTTGCACTGGAATAACAAATATAGCTATTGTTTGATTTTTAGGTCAAATTTTGGCTTGATTGAAAAAGCCAGAAAAAACTTATTCAAAAAAATAGAAAAAGGTGGCCGAAATTAAGTCAGTACCCTACTATTTAAATTTGGTGTTTGATTATTTTTGCACCAAAATACGGTAAGTTAAGATGCTTTTGCCATTTTAAACGATCAAATACATCTAATTTTTTGTGCAATTTATATAAAACTTTTTTCACTTTATTAGTTTTCGTATTTTCATTTATTTTCATTCATTCATTTTCGATTTATTCGAGATTTTTGAATTTTATTTTTTAGTTCTTTGGAAATCCGGACGACAAATGTTCGTGAGTGCCAGCCTAGGTCCGTTTTGATCATCGGGTCCAAAGTGGACCGGGGCTGGGTCCAAAAAAACGGACCCATCCCATTTTTCCGATGACAAAAACGAACCTTTCCGATGATAAAAACTGACCCAGTCTACTTAAAGATTTCCACAACAACAATTTTCGCGGAAAACATTTCCGTAGCAGTATTTCCTCAGCATTATTTCCTGGTAATTTTCCAGTTTTTAGAAATTGTTGCGCGCTTAAAATTAGCACTAGTACGCTGAAAAACCAGAATCTGCCCATTTTGTGGGTGTTCAAAAATTGGCAGATTCTGAATTTATGCGCTCCGGGGACCAAGAGCGCTTAAAAGTTGAAATTAAAAGACATTAAAGTTTAGCTTAATGTCTAGGTTTCTCTTAGGCTTTAAAAAAATAAAAAAAAAACGTTTCAACTGTTTTTTCCTACTTAAACAGGTGTTTACTAGTGTTGTAAAAAATTACTTTTACTTTTACTTAAAGTAATGAAAGTAATGGATTTTGGATCACTTTTACTTTTACTTTTACTCGACTTTTGAAATTTCAAATACTTTTACTTTTGCTCGGACTTTTCACTGCATATGCTTAAATTAATTTAAGTAAAATTTAAGTAATTTCAATGGGTGTTTACGTGAGCGATACGTCAAAAAAATCTGAAGTGATTAGAATGGAAAAACCACAGGGGGACTCATTGTACCTGGAGAATAAGGTAAGCCAATACCCCGGATTTTTTTAGGTGTGGTTGTGCAATATATCAAAGGACTTATCCAAGATGCTCAGGTACCGGTGATAAAATAGCGGACAGTATTGCTAGTGTCTAGGGATCGACCGGGGCCCCGGTCCCGGCTTGCCCCGGCACTTTTTTTCTACCCCGGCGCCGGCCCCGGCCCCGGCCCGGCAAACGCAATTCTTTCTACCCCGGCCCCGGCCCCGGCAATTTAGCTGTCAAATGAGCCGGGGCAAACCGGGGTAAGGACCCCCTAAGAATGCAAATTTTAAAGCGCTTCTAAACATTTTTGGCAGTGAAATATTATACAAGATTTTATCTACAAAGCTAATGTAATTTTTTTAATATTTGGATATTTATTGTTTATTATGCTATATTAAAATTTTCTAAAGCCTCTTTATTTTATTAAGATTCCTTATTTTAATCACGAATCTTTGTTTTAAAAATTTAAAGATTTCTTGAGTATTAAAAGCCGTTTGTGTTTTTTTTTTACAAAATGAGAGTTTGAAAGTAGATATCTATGGTTGAAATATATCTGGCTGACCTCTAGTAAGTTTGTATAGGACACGTAAACGGACCATAAATTGTGCGGTTATAAAATTTTTTTAAATAAACGAATTGGAACGCATGTTTTTTTTTAATTCCTGCTTTTCAAAAAATATACATAAATTAGTCCACTTTCACGCTTTAAAAAATTGTATTTTTGTTCCAAATTGTGTAATTTGTTAAATAATTGTTAAAATATGGTATTTAATATTAAATATAAAACCGTTTTTACTGAAAGTTTTAAATGATTTTAATATTAAATATAGTCGATTCAACACTGCAAGTCATCGAGGTCAGCTAGGTTTTATTTGCCTCAATAATCACAAATTTTGTATATATTGGAGTTATTTTAATATCATTGCTTATATCAAAAATATATAAAACAAGAGGATTTTCGGCTAGACAGGGAATTTTTTACCTAAATTTTACAAGAAATGTTGCACTTGTGATTTTTCACGCGCAAGCTATTTTCTGTGCACTCAATAAAACTTTTCTCGCACAGCGATATTTCGTACACCGAAAAACCCGTTTTTTCTTAGACTATTTTACTAAATCGCTTTGTGCAAAAAATTAGCAGAAAATGACGATTAAATTCGATTATTTACATTCGATCATGTGTGATTGATTAGAACGGTTTATTGTACAACTGGACATATTTACTTGAATTATATATTCTTGCGTTTATTTTAAGGTGCATATTTGAAATTGTTTTTAAATTTTGTTACGTTAAAAAATTCAAGCTGATGTCTAGTCTTTATTTTAGAATTTTTAAGTTTATTTTAAATCTACACTATAGTATTCATAAAATTTAAAGAAAAAACCTTCGGAGTCAGTCCAGTTTTTTAAATCCAATATTTTGTATCCACCCAAAAGACACCAAACGTAAATTTTTAAAACAAAAAGTTAATAATGAACTGTTTATATTTAATTTGAAAAAAGTTTTCGCATAATGCTGAATAAAAATAATACTAATTTTTAAATAAAATATTTTGCTTGAAACTAGCACTCTTGTGCGAGTTTAATACTGAAAACCCGCCATTCTCTGCTTGTTGGGGCGATTTAGGTGTACCAGCGTTAGGGTTTGGGTGTTGCAATTGTTATTCCACTTTTGCTTGTGTATGTGAAGCAGCGCCACACAAGAAACGATTGTGGATCCTAAAAATCTCTTCGCAAGGAATCAGTGGTATATGAACTGGAATTCGTGTAAGTTTGAAATGTTGCTTTTTTCTTGCATAACTTTATTTCAAAAACCTAATTTTATATTAAAAATTTTCTTGGTTATGTTATGTTTTTTTAAAACTTTCAAAAATTATAAAAATTAGTGCAAAATCACGAAAATAATTACTTTGAAAAAGTTTACGTGTCGTTTATTTTATTATTTTTTTCTAAATTTAAATAATTTGATTATTTTTTGTTGGTGGTTTGGTGGTTGTTTTTTTTTGGTATGGTGCAGAAGTATTGATGATTTTGCGATGTGGTATTGAGTGTGTGTTTGATGTTGATATTTTTTTGCATATTTATTAAATATGTATATTTTTTTGGGTTTGTTTGTTTTTGATAATCTCGAAATTATAGTAGTGCAATGAAATATTATTGAGTTTGTGAGTTATTTTATAATTTTTGGCTAAAATTAAATAATTTGATTAAAATCATTAAAACAATCAACTTGAAACAGCTAAGAAGAGCGAAGGGGGGAGTCTCCGTTAGGGTCCCCCGGGGGCCCCGCCCCCGCCTTCCCCCGCCACTTTTTTCTAGTAAGGATCCCCCGGCCCCGGCCCCGGCCCCGGCTTTTACCCGGGCCCCGGCCCCGGCCCCGGAAATTTAGCTGTCAAATCAACCGGGGCAAACCGGGGTAAGGACCTCTAAGAATACAATTTTTAAAGCACTTTTTACAATTTTAGACTGTGATAAATATATAAAATTTTATTTAAAGAGCTAATGTAATCGCTTCAATAGGAAGATAATTATTATTTATATCTTAAGATCTTATCAAAATTCTATTTTAATAAGATTCCTTTTTTTATTCATGAGTCTTTTTTTTTAGAAATTTGAAGACTTCTTGAGCATTAAAAACCATTTTGTCGATTTTATTTACAATATTAGGGTTTGACAATAGAAATCCATTCATGAGACGTATACAATAAATATTAGAGTTATTATAATATCATTGTTTATATCAAAAATATATAACCCAAGAGAATTTTCGGCTATGTGTACAGTAAATTTTTTAACTAAATTTAAAGAAAAATAAGGCACATCTTACTTTTGGGCGCAAGCTACTTTCTGTGCACTCAATAAAAATTTTCTCGCACAGCAATATTTTGCACACCAAACTCTTTTTTCTGACACGTTTACAAATCGCTGCGTACAAAAAATTAGCAGAAATCGGTAATAATTGCTATTAAATTCGCTCATGTGTGAGTTTTTTATGAAAGTTTATTGTACAACAGGACATTTGTTTGAATTATATTATATTCTTACTTTTATTTTTAGGTGTTATTGAAACTGTTTTAAAATTTAGTGACCTTAAAGCATTTTTTTAAATAAAAAAATTCAAGTTGATTTCTTGTTTCTTTTTTAGCATTTTTAAATTTATTGCTGAAACTACACTGGTATTCATAAATTTTGTGTAGGGTGTATTTGGACTGGTTCCGCTTGATCTGGCAGAAAAACCTTGCGAAGTCAGTCAATTTTTTTAGCGAAATTAATATTTCTATATAGCCCAAAAGATACCAAACTTGAATTTTTTAAACAAGAAATTAGTATAAACTAATTGTATTTAATTTGGAAAAAGTATTTAAATCAAATTTAATTAAAAATCAATTAATATGTGTCGAAAATTAAGGAAATTGAATACTGGACACGGTCTAAAAAGTGTACCACCCAGTCCAGAGTTTTCTTGCCAAAAATTACGGACCCAGTTCGTATAAACCCGGTTCAAAATTTTATGAATACCAGTAAAGGTGCTAGGTATTTAAATAGAAATTTCAATAAAAATTATCTTTGAGCTTTTATTTTAAAAAAAAATTGCTAATTTAGTTTAGGGTTTTTGTAATTATATTTTAAATAAAAGTAAGCATATTATATAACCCAAAAATGGTGAAAGCCTAATTTAAAAAAAAATTGCTGAAAATTCGAATTTGTGCGACTTTAATACTGAAAACCCGCCATTTTCTTCTGTTTCATAGGCGCACTGTTGTTTTTTTAAATTAATTTTTAACGCAATTTTTAATACAGTGTTAGTGTTTTGCAGTGCATATGAAAACTTTTCTTCCACTTTTGCGTGAAAAGCACTACACAAAAAACGGGTATTGACAGCAAGAAAAATCTCTGCGTAACAAATCAGTGGTATATGCACAGAAAGTTCGTGCTTTAGAAATGTTGCGTTTTTTCTTGCACAATTTTATTCAAAAACTTAATGTATATAATTGGAAATTTTCTTGGGCCATATGTTTTTGATAAATCTCGAGAAATTACAAAAAAGTAGTGCAAAATCACAAAAACAATTTCATTGCAAAAGTTCACGTGACATTGATTTTATGATTTTTTGCTAAAAAATAAGGTAGCTGATTAAAATGACTAAAACTAACAACTTGAAACAAGCTAGAAAGCGAACATAGTCGCTTGTACTCGCAATAATTTAATTATTTTACCTTTTACAAAAATAAAAAGTATTTTTTAATTTAAACAAGTGGTAATGAAGCTTTAAAAATGTTATAACAATTAAAAATAAAAAGGTGCGTTTTAACAACTCCTGTATGTTTAGACCGAAAAATGTTGAATAGAGTCATGTAAGCGAAGTTCTAAAAAAATGTTTCTTCAAAATAATATTCTTGAAGACTGGCATTTTTTAGATTTAGAGTTACATTTCTACAATTATCAACATATTCGATTTATTGTAATATATTGTCAAATAATTTTTTATATGGGCATCCAAGTCTAATTTCAGTTCCTTTAACACTTTTTGGTTTTTTAATCAAAACATACTCCCCGTATAAAAATGCTTTAACTCCAGCTCTATTTGTAGAGCATTCTTTCAAAGTAATAAGAATGGTTAGTGGAATTAAGTATAATATTGTTTTAAACTTGAATATACTTCTAATTATATACTACTGTTGTAAAAAGTTACATTTACTTTTACTTAAACAAATAAAAGTAACGAATTTTTTATTACTTTTACTTTTGTTTAACTCTGTGGCTCTCGACGATCGTTGACGAAGTTTAACATTGTGCAGCAGTGGCGTGGAATCCCTTCTGCGGTTTTGCAGCGGAATGAATACCAAAGGGTTAAATTTCACTTACTTTTACTTTTACTCGTACTCGGATTTTTTCCTACGAAATACTTAAACTAATTTAAGTAAAATTTAAGAAATTTCAACAAGTATATTTTCTATGGACTTGTTGTCAAATGAGTCTAAGAAGAAAGTTTTTTAAGCAGCTAACACGCTAAACACCATTTACTTAGACTAGAAAACTTATTAAAATGAAAATTTATGCATAAAAATAGCAAAACATTTTAGAACGGAGCTCTAGAGCTCCAAAAACCGACGTTTTTCTCCGTTGCAAAATTACTTTTATTATAATCTCACACACTTAAAAAATAGGTCTTACTTTTACTTTATTTAAATATAATTTCGACCGTTACTTTCGTTTTTATTTTACTTAAATTAAAACATCACAAATTACTTTTACTCTTACTTTACTTCAATTAATTTTTTTAAAATTACTTTTACTTTTTCTAAAAATAATCAAAAATCATTACTTTTTTGCAACAGTAGTATACTATATAAAATAATAATTTAATAGGTTTAAAAAAATCGAAATATTGAAATATTTTTTGTTCTGCTTAAAAAAACCTTGTGTATTAAAAAATAAGTTTTTCTACTTACACAAGTGCTTAAATTCAAAAATGTGATTAGAAATAATTTACTAAAACAAATAATTTACAGTAAAAAAATCAGAATTTTTGAAAAAAAAAACGACCAAAATTACTAATTCTGCTAATTTTTCAGCTTGCCCCGGCCCCGGCTCCGGCCCCGGCCGGGGCAAATTTTTCTACCCCGGCCCCGGCCCCGGCAAATCAAAATTTCGCTACCCCGGCCCCGGCCCCGGCCCCGGTATCAGCAATAATTCTGCCCCGGTCGATCACTAGTCTCATGTACTCGCAATATAATATTTTACTTTTTACAACTTAAAAAGAGTGTTTTTTTAATTTACAAAAATTGACAATAAAATTTTAAAAATTCTCTTATATTTTAAAATAAAAAGGTGCTTTTTAACCTTTTTTATATGTTTAAACTAAAAAATGTTGAATAGTGGTGTGTAAATGAAATTCGAGTAAAAGTTCTTCTTTAAAATAACATTCAAGACTAGTATTCTTAACTTTTACGGTTAAATTTCGCCAATTGGGTACCAACATATTTAATTAAAAATATTTTAATATAAAGAGATTTTGTTATTGTGAAATATTTTCGTTACTTGTACCCAGTTTTGATTTTAGTTTCTTTACCACGTTTTGCTTTACTGATCAAAACATACTCCTTGTAAGTACTTTAACTCCTCCTCTATTTGTAAGGCATTTTTTAAAACTAACATGATTGGTTTGCTCTATTTGTAAAGCATTTTTGAAAAGTAACATAAATGGTTTGCGATTAAGTATAATATTGCTTTAAACAAGAATATACTACTAATAATTATGTGAAAATGTACATATATAATGTAAATAAAAAAATAATTTAGGCTTTAAAAAATTGAAATATGAAAATAAAAATTTTGTTCTGCTTAGACAAAAAAACTTTTGTGTAATAAAAAAAAAGTTTTTTCACTCACAAAGTGCTTAAATTCTAAAATGTGAATTGTGAATGTGAAAAATGTGAATTCATTACATAAACCAAATAATTAACAATAAAAATTTTGGTTTTTATTTCAAAAAAATCGACCAAAATTACAAATTCTGCTAAATTTTTCGCCTGCGCCGGCCCCGGCCCCGGCCCCGGCAAATCCAAATTTCTCTACCCCGGCCCCGGCATCAGCAAAAATTCTGCCCCGGTCGATCACTACTAGTGTCAGCAAAAATATATAATACTATATATTATATTAAGGAAAAATATGTCACTTAGTCTCAGAAGCGAAACAATTTGGTGCCATTTTTGAGCACTGCCGTTAATTGTTGTGCGCATAAAATGGCAAAACAACTGCTCTTATTGAGGCATGTGTCCTGTAAATGGGCACTGCTCAAAATGTAGCAGTGCTTTTGCGCATATCCTAGCATGCTAACTCGAACGCACTGCATTTTGAAGCACACTGCACTTTTTTAGCAATCTTATGCGCATATATGCGCATATACTGCACATAAAATGGCACAACCGCGGGAAACAAAAAAAAACCTACTTAAAAACCACTACTTACTTTTTACACTATACACAATATACAAACTTTTAGTATAGATATACGAAAATAAAATCCAATACAATACACAGAAATCTATTTATGTATTGCATTGGATTTTATTTTTGTATGTCTATACTAAAAGTTTGTATTTTGTGTACAGGGTGCAAACTAGGTACTGGTTTTTAGTGGGTTTATTTTTTTTGTTTCCCGCGGTTGTGCCATTTTATGTGCAGTATATGCGCATATATGCGCATAAAATTGCTAAAAAAGTGCAGTGGGCTTCAAAATGCAGTGCGTTCAAGTTAGCATGCAAGTATATGCGCAAAAACACTGCTACATTTTGAGCAGTGCCCATTTACACGACACATGCCTCAATAAGAGCAGTTGTTTTGGCATTTGATGCGCACAACAATTAATGGCAGTGCTCAAAAAATGGCACCAAATTGTTTCGCTTCTGAGACTGAGTGACATAATTTTCCTTAATATATTATATAGTATTATATATTTTTGGTGTCAGTACCATTGCAAGTACCGCAAGTAAATCTGTGTGTGACACGACAGTAGCACACACACCATTATCCGCTCTACTACGACAAAAATAAGCTGCCGTCATTATAAAATAAACGTGAATGTGACTCATTCTGTAATTAATATGATGCTGTTTGAAATCTAAATGAGTCACAGTCGCATATATTTTATACAAAGTTTGGCTCATTCTGTCGTTGTAACGTCTATAAATAAGCGCCTGAAGATTCGTACTTTTATCTATCTGAAAGAATGACCAACCACGAAAGTGACAAGAAGTGGTAAAAACAGTTTTGCAGCTAACTTAAGGTATTTATTTGAAAAGAAGTGTTAGTCGATTACGAGTTTTGTTACGTATTTTGTGATATTGCTGTCTACATTGTAGTAGATGAATACGAAAAATTATCAACATTACAAAAACATATGGCCGCTATTCATACATATGTATTACAACAATCATAAAAACCACTTAGGCATAGAGAAAATGCGAAAGTTTCTGTGAATCATCAATAGCTTTCAATCCAAACCGTAGTTTAAATTCCGCTGATAAGCAGGCAAGTTTTTTTGTAAATTTTCAAGTACTTAAATATATGACAAGTTTGTATTAATGAAACTCCAAAAAAGGTTAACTCAGTACCAAAACGGCATGCTGGTACACGAACCGATTTCTCAACGGCGGTTGAGAATTTTATTAAATAAGTTTTTAATATTAGCTTATAATAATAACAAAAATAGTAAATAAAGGTAGAATTTTTGAATTAAATAATATTTGGTTTGTTTTGGTTAAAAAATCGCGTAAATCATACTGAACGCACACTATTAGTAAACTGGAATACTATATAAAAACGACCAATACTGGAATATATATGAGATTACCCTAATACGAGAAATTTATCGATTGATTGGTTTTATTTTAAGTTCGATTTCAACGATCAAGTTCACACCAAATTTAGTTATAGCAAAATGATCTTTAAGTTTGTGTCCACGTAAAGTGGGTATCAAATTTTTGAAATTTACGTCAAGTCACGTCAAATGGATTATTCTAGCAATTATTCTAACAATAAAAATAAATCTACACAGGCTAGCGAACTGATTACGGTCAAAGGTCGCTATTAAACATAGTTTATTGCTAAAACATGATTCAAAACCTATATAAAGTGGGTTTTTTTAAACCTTATAACAGAAAAATTTTAGGTGCTTCTTTCATATCCCCATACGAATTGTTTCGAACTTGGTCATAATATTACTCAACCATAAAATATATTTTTAATCAATAATTTTTGCAGCTGTAGTTTCATGTAAAAAAAGTTTAAATCATACTGGTAAATATATTCAACAAATGTTCAAATTTAGTGCATGTTCAACTTTTTAATGTTGACTTAATTTTAATTCATTGGATAATAGCTAAAAATATATTAAAATTATAAAAAAAATGAATTGTAAAGAATTTTGTATTTTTCTAAATTGTACACCAATAATTAAATAATTATTGCATATGACCAAAATATGTACCATACCGGCTAACAAGAAATACATTCGCAGCTTTTTCCTAAGCCTAAACCTACGTTTTTTTTAAGCCTAGGGGAAATTTAAAAAGCATTTTAACTTTATTTAATAACTGTGGGGCGAAAGTTTTGGTTGAGTTTTAGTTTTTGCTTAGGCTTAGAAAACGTCGGCTTAGGCTTAGGCTTAAAACTTAGGCTTAGGCTTAGGCTGCGTTCAGTGTTAATATTCTGTACAAAGTTATAACGTTATAGAATCACTTTTAGCCAATTAGTGCTTATGAAAAAAGAAGATCTTTCATTCATTGGAGATTAATTTTTTCCGAAGCTCTAATTGGCTAAAAGTGATTCTATTAGCTTCTCCCACACACAACCATTCCCACAGAGCAAAACATAAATTACGTAATTACGAGTACTATATGACATTTTGAGGGTCCTTAAAATCCTTAGGTGATTCCGTGTCCCATTAAAAAAATGCTATCAAAATTATGAAATGAAATAAGCGGGGATCTTTATTTTTGGATATCAGCGTTTCTGTTGGATTGTAAACCATTTATTTTTATTAACCACAACAA
>JASAMX010019878.1:0-16464 GCA_030248175.1 Microlaimidae sp. YZB2_3 | reverse complement strand
CTTGCAGGAACACTTATGCTGCCCATGTACGACGTTAAATAGTAAGATCAATATCGGGCGACATAAAAAATCCTTTAGACGAAGACCTCGGAATGAGTGAACACTGCACGCAGATGAACATATTTAATTGGTAAAGGTTGCCAACATCATTATTAATGTTGGACGAAGAGTCTCAAAAATGGGGTGGAAATACTCCGTCCTGCTGGGCTTTTTTTTGCATAATCTGCGAGATCAGGGAAGATAAGTTTCAGGTAATGCAACAACAACTTTACTAGTCAATATTGAAATCATAATTGTATTAGAGTTAGTCCGCTAGTGCACGCTATTTTTTTTTTTCTCAGGAATGACAATCTCTAAATTATACCTACATGGCTGTTTCGACGAGTCTTATGTCCACGTCATAGTCGTATTTAGTAGAAAGGGCGGTTTGAATGGAGGAAGAGCTGCATGGTAATCCTTGTTGTATTTTATATTCAACCAGAAACACCAGTTTCTTCATCACTTTCGGGTGAACGCTCCACCAGGGGTGTCTACAAAAACAGCAAAGATTAGTTTACTTTCTCTTCTAAACCAACTTCGCATAATATCAAAAATTTTTTTTTGGGTAAATTTAACATAGTAAAATGTTATGTTTGTTTGGAAATCTTTTTTTACTCCATTCAATTTCTTACCATTTAAAAAAATTATTCCGCGTTTTAAAGAACATTTTCAGTGATTTTAGAATGTCCTCCCTTACCTCTGACTTTGAAACACCAGAAAATAATCATACACCCTGAGGCGCTTGTTGTTTTTTAAGGTTCATTCGCAGCATATCCTCCTCCCCTCTTTTAGTCGGAATTTGGTTTTTATCTCAGATCATACATGGGCACAGGGGGGATTTGGCGGGGGGGGAGGGATAACCTCTCCTAAATTTTGAAATGGGGGTTTAATCTCCCTCCCTACTTAGAAGAGGGAGGGGCATAGGTGAGAAAGGGGGGGGCAGGGTGGGGTCCACCCCCCCTAGCCTCGAAATTTTGGCCCCCCCCTAGACGAAAATCTAGGGGGGCCCCCCTCCCCCCAAATTTCCGAATTTTTTACCCCTGACCCCCTTCTAGATTTTGAAATCTGTTCCCCTCCCTCCCCCCTCGGGAAAATTTTAGGTACCTTTTTTATACTAAATTTTCTTCCAAAAACGTTAATTTTCATCACATATTCATGCTTTTACACCCTTTTTATACATGAATATGGCTTTTTATTCAATAAAATGTAGTATTATCCTATAAAAAGAACAATTATTAAAGTTATTATGGTTTAAAGCTGTTTTGCTTTGGACACCGGACCCCACCTGACCCCCCTCTAGATTTCAAAATTTCGCACCCCGGGTCGACCCCCCCCCCTAAAAAGCTAGGGGGGGGTCCGGACCCCCCTGGGACCCCCCTCCTAGAATTCAAAATTCGATTTACCCCGGGTAACCACCCCCCTAGCTTCCCCGACCGTGCTCACCTATGGGGAGGGGGACAAGTTAACCCTCCTCCAATTTTAGAAAAATAAAGAAAAAAATGTCTTTAAAGAGTCTTTTAACTGCCTCCAAACATAAAGAGTTTTTGGCGTAAATTTACTGTTTTTTTTACCTATTTTTCCTTTAAAATCGAAAAACGATATTGGTGATTGCACCAAAAAAAAAGATATGGTAAAATACGTTACTCGGATTTAAACCCTTCCCCATTGAATCCACGTTTAACTTCCCCCCCTCTCCGGCTCAACTTGTCCATGTATGTCCCAAAGTAAACAATTCCGCCTTAAACTTGAGTAATCCGGGAATCTATGAGCGTCCCTACTTAAAAATGATAAAACAAAACAATAAAAACTATCTTAGATTTCTTACCTATTCTTTGATCCTTTAAGAAGCATTAGTTTTTGACGATTGTCATACTGACGGCTCAATTTATTAAGTACAAGTTCAATTATTTCATGAGGAATTCCAATTATGCAGCTCATAACATTGGTCGAGGATTTGCACCTAGAAATATTATATTATCACCAGCGTTACCATAATTAATAACAAAGGTGTTTTATTCAAAAATTTTTTAAATAACATATTTTGAAAATAATCATTCCTGTGATAAAATATTAAAATGAGCTAATACAATTTAAAATGTTTTAGAAAATTCCCATTTATCTAGTTTTAGTTGTATTAACCTACGTATATTTACATGGACAAAAGTTTATTCGACTATTCAAACAAAAATAAACGCTAAAACTTTAAATTCAAAAATCCATCTTGTTTTTATATTGTTTTTTAAAAGGACAAAATTTTTAACACTTACCGGTATTTTTTTTTGATCAAGAAGCACTATTCCGGTTCCGGGTTCTGTTCCGGACTTTTGGAAAATCTCAATTCCGGTTCCGGTTTAAAAATTGACAGCCATGTATACAAACAATCCACAACCTGCACCCAGCAGATTCAAAAAGAAAACAATATTTCACAACAACAACTACACAACAAACATTCCAACAGACATACAGAACAAAACTTACAAAGCACTTAAACAACAAATTTTTGAGCTTTTTATTGCTTCAAACATTCTTTTTGACTTCAAAACTTAAGTTTGGAGGCAGTTGGAAGACATTTTAAAGACATTTTTTTCTTCATTCACAATTGGGGGGTTAGGTTATTCTTTTCTCCACCCCCTCCCACTTCTGAGTGGGGGGTTAAACCCTCTTTCTCAGAATTTGGGGGGTTAACCCCCCCCCCGTGCCCATGTATGCATTTAGCAGTTCCTCCTGTAATATTGGCAACGGCACGGCCATGAAGGGGTAACTCCCTAATTTTTTTAAAATTGAAAAAAATTAACATGGCTTCTAAAGTATCTGTCTTTAAAATGGCTTCTACTAACAAGTCTGCAAAGCGAAGTTTTAAGGACAAAATGAGCGTTTTAAGCAATAAAAAGCTTAAAAATACAATAAATATGGGTTTTTACGTCGGACCCTCTTCTAGCTTCAGTGACCATGTCCATCAATGAGAAAAAAGTGCAATTTAAGTAATAATAGGTCTTAACTTAAATGGGTTTAAAAACTGCAAGCATTTTGAGAAATCAGGTCAAAATTTGCGAATATTTTTTTGTTTTTTTTAGGGTACCGAAACGGGGGGAGTTGGGTACCAAAACGGGGGGAGTTGGGTACCAAAACGGGGGGAGTTGGGTACCAAAACGGGGGGGAGTTGGGTACCAAAACGGGGGGAGTTGGGTACCAAAACGGGGGGAGTTGGCTACCAAAACGGGGCGAGTGGGGTACCAAAACGGGGGGAGTTGGGTACCAAAACGGGGGGAGTTGGGTGCCGACACGGGGGGAGTTGGGTACCAAAACGGGGGGAGTTGGGTACCAAAACGGGGGGAGTTGGGTACCAAAACGGGGGGAGTTGGGTACCAAAACGGGGGGAGTTGGGTACCAAAACGGGGGGAGTTGGGTACCAAAACGGGGGGAGTTGGGTACCAAAACGGGGGGAGTTGGGTACAAAACAGGGGGGAGTTGGGTACCAAAACGGGGGGAGTTGGGTACCAAAACGGGGGGCACAAAGACAAATAAAGTGGGAAGATAAGATAATATGTGGGGGATTTCGGAATTTCGGAGGCAGCCGCCTCGCTCTCTAGCTAAGCTAATGTTTATCGAAATAACAATACGTACCCCGCGTTATTTAGCAATTTATTCAGCTCCATGATTTCCATCGTCATGTTTTGCCGATCCAGTCTATCCAGGTTATCGTTTAGAAGTCTGTGTTTCAGATTTTTCAGCTTTACTCGCGAATATTTGGACAGTTGCCTAACCAGGGCGAAGATCGACACTCGAACTAAAACATCCATTGATTCCAGGGATTTTTTGAAAATTTCCTTTCCTTCAACTTCATCATGATGATGATAATGATGATTTTTGATGTTATGTTTTAGATTATAATGGTCATCATCAATGCCTGATATTTCGTCAGGACCGTCAGGAGGTAAATCCGTTTTCACGCTTTTTACATTAAAGTCGGGTTCCAAGGAAAACAAACTACTGGACGATGTTTCGGGGTGAATGAAACCATACGAGTTATCTAAAAAATTTATCATATAAAAATATTATCATAAAATTATGTTATTATTGTGTTATCAGACATGTGCACGGTTTGAAAATGCCCCACCCCGCTTTATTTAAGGATTTGCCCTCCCCCCCCGTTTTATTGCTCCACCGGCCAAAAATAAAAAAGCACCCCATAATTAGGACGCCATTTTTGACCGATTATGACGCCATCATCGCCAATTTTTTGCAGTTTTTAGCATATTTCAATCATAGATGAACAAGGGGGGTAAGATGCTAAGATGGGGCCCACCTCCCCCTAGCCTCGAAATTTTGGGGGCCCCTAGAAAAAATCCAGGGGGCCCCCACCCCCAAATTTTCGAATTTTTTACCCCTGACCCCCCTCTAGATTTTGAAATCTGACCCCACCCCCTCCCCTCTCGAGAAAATTTTAAGTACTTTTTTATACTAAATTTTCTTCCAAAAACGTGAATTTTTAACACAAATTCATGCTTTTACACCTGAATTTTTATACCTGAATATCGCTTTTTTTTTCAATAAAATGTAGTATTATCTTATAAAAAAAACTATTATTAAACCTCTAATAGTTTAAAAGTATTTTGCTTTGGAAATCGGACTCCACCTGACCCGCCTCTAGGTTTCAAAATCTTCCACCCCGGGTGGACCCCTCCCCCTAGAAAGCTAGGAGGGTTCGACCCTTCCCCCTAGGAGTAGGACCCCCCTAGATTTTGAAATGTCATTTACCCGAGGTAAACACCACCACCCCTAGTTTTTTACCGAGTTCATCTATGATTTTAATGCATTTTAAGCTATTTTAGACCTATTTTTCCCTTATTTTCGCTTTTTGTGTCCTTTTTTCTCTTTTCCCTTCGTTTTTTTCTTTTTTTCTCCGTTTTTTTCTCTTTTTTTCTTTTTCCCCTGCTTGCCCCCCCCCGTTTCAAAAAACTTGCCCTCCCTCGTGCCCCCCCCCCGTTTTGAACTTGCTCCTCTTCCCAATAAAACCCCGGGGGCAGTGCACAGGTCTGTGTTATTATCATTTTTTATTATTATGAAAAATTTTTAAAACTTATGCTTGATTACAATATTAAGATAATTTTTTGGCTTTTTTATTTCTTTCAAATTACCAAACTTTACTGAAGTATTTTCGACGTTTCAGTCAAAAATCGAGATCTCCACGTCAGAATTGGCGTAGAAAATGTTTTTCATCACATTTTGTGTAGTTAATTTTTAAAACTGATTTTTGTGACGCATTTGCAGACCTGTGCACTGCCCCCCCCCCCGGGGTTAAAACGGGGGGGGCAATTCCAAAACGGGGGGGGCAACTTTTTTGAAACGGGGGGGGGGGCAATAAAACGGGGGGGGGGCAAGCAGGGGGGAAAGAAAAAAAGAGAAAAAAGGAGAAAAAGAGAAAAAAGAAGGGAAAAGGGGAAAAAGGGACAAAAAAAGCGGAAATAAGGTAAAAATAGGTCTAAAATGGCTTAAAATACATTGAAATAGGCTAAAAACTGCAAAAAATTCGCGATGATGGCGTCATCATAGGTCAAAAATGGCGTCATATTTTTAGGGTACTTTTTCATTTTTTGGCGGGGGGGCAATAAAACGGGGGGGGGGCATTTTCAGACCGTGCACAGGTCTGCGCATTTGTGACCTGTACCTTTCGCTCGTATCGTAACATTGGCACGGAAGGGAAGTGGAAAGTTGGGGGGTGGGGTGGGGGGTTACTTCCCTCAAATTCTGGAAGTGACCCATAAATTGGCACGACGGATAACGCCGGATGGGGGCTTGGTTAAACCCATACATGGACAAGTTGGTCCTCAGTGGGGGGAGTTATAAAATCCGAGAACGCAGTTTAACTGTATCGTTTTTCGATTTAAAGGAAAAATAGGTAAAAAACGCTAATTTTAGGTCAAAAAACCTTTTTGTAACATTTTGGAGCTTTTTATTGCTTAAAACGCTCGTTTTGACCTTAAAACCTAAGTTTGGAGGCAGCTAAAAGTCAATTTAACGACTTTTTTCTTTATTTTCTAAAATTGGGGGAATTAATCTTTCCCCTCCCCGATTTCTGAATAGACATGTAAGGGGGCCAAAATTAAAAAAGCCCCCATTTCAAAATTTTGGAGGGTTTAACCCCCCCCCCCAACCTCCCCTTCGTGCCCATATGGTTAACCGTAACCACCCCGGCTAACTTCAACCACCCCGGCTAACTTTTAAGTTGGAGGGTTTAACTACCGCCTTAGGGTACTCAAAAGTGAGGCCTTAGGGTACTCAACTCAAAAAGTTAACCCCCCCCAAGTGAAGAAAAAATGTAGAAAAGTATATAGGTATTCAAAGTGACTTCTTACTGCCTAAAAACTTAAATTTGAGGTCAAAATAAGTTTTTAAGCAATAAAACGCAGAAAATTCTAATAAAAGGATTTTTTGAAATAAAATTAGCGTTTTTACCATTTTTTCTTCAAAATCATAAAATGATATAGATGTGTAAAGGAAATTTTCTTAAAGGAAATTTTTAGCAAAAGAAATAGCTTTTTTTAAATCTAGGAGGGGATCCGGCTCTTCCCTTAGGCTTTTTAGGAGGCCCAACCAAGAGTGGAAACATTTTAAACATTCTAAAATTTAAAATCGTTTTTAAAGGATAATACTAAATTTTATTAAATAAAACAAGGTAAAAAAATATTGATTTGCGTTATAAATTTACGTTTTTGTTAGAATTTTATAATAAAAATTATAATACAGGGTTTCCAGCGCTCAAGGCGGAATGCTCTTGCTCTCCCTGACTTCCTTGACTAATTTTTAAAACTTTTAGATATTTTCCCTGATTTTTTCCAAAGCTCTCCCTGATTTTTTTTTTTGATTTTTTTATTTTCCCTGACTTTTTCTAGAGCTCTCCCTGATTTTTTTTGAATTTTTTTTACATAACTACAAACTGTTCTGTTATACTGCAATAAATCCTTGAGTTTTGAGTAAAAACAAAGATAATATTATGCGCTAAGATTTCCATTAAATTTTTATAACACATATATAAGAATGAAGCAAAGGCGTAGCCAGGGGGGGTTGTAGCAGGGGTGGCAACCCCCCCCCCCTTTGGGTTGGCGGAGGTAAAAATTTGGGGGTCCGAAGAGAACAATTTTAAAAAATTTCCTCGCGCTTTGCTCCGCGCCGCGCTCGACCATTATATATCTTTTTACCAGGGACGTAGCCAGGGGGGGCGGGGGGGGCGGCCGCCCCCCCCCCCCCCTCCCCCGAAACGGTCGGACAGGAGGAAAAATAAGGATAGTGGTTGGGCGGGGGGGGGGGCGGCCGCCCCCCCCGAAATGGTCGCCAGATAGTAAAATTTGGGGGTTTTCAGAGGCTAAAAATTCAAAATTTTCTAGCGCCTCGCTAATCGCTCGGCGCCAAACTTTAAAATAATTTTAGTACCCCAATGGAGCCCCAAAAACCAAAAATTTGTTCCGCTTCGCTTCGCTCAGCGGTCACTTTCTATAGTATACATACATATATATCTCGTTATTTATGTTGCCTGATGCTAATGTTATTTTAAAGTTAGTACAATAATTTTTATAAGTAATAAGTACTACACAGAAAGCAAAACAAACAATCATATTGGTTGATTTATGTACCTCCCCCCTCCTAAATTTTCCTGCCGCTTATAGCATTGGCTCGGATTTTTTTCATATAGGTAGGTACCTTAGAAAACATGGAGCCGAGATGCTGCTCATGTGCTTTGGTTTACAATGTGGGTTTAGCCAAGGGGTCTGAAACTAACGTCTCTAAATTCCTTTTTTGTAAAATCCAGGCTCTGTCAATGTGTGCTTATGTAATTTTTAACTAAGAAAACATGTTTTTACCTCTAAAAACATTAGATAATAGGTTATTAGGCCAAAAACAGTGTATTATACAGCTTTATCTACGTTTATCCCTGCTTTTTTAACGTTTTCAAAAATTAAGGGGGGGCTCCGCCCCCCCCCCAAATTTCGGGGGGGGGGGGGGCGGAGCCGCCACCGCAATTTTTTTTTGTACTACAATGCGCCCCCCCCCCCAAAATGAAACTCTGGCTACGTCCCTGCTTTTTACAACATTTAATTGATGTTTTTAATGAATTTCAAAGACAATTTTTTAAAACTTTTTCGTGCTGTCGCACGATTTTTAATGTTATACCTTTTTAAACCGGAAATTTTTCAAGTTTAACTTAAAAAAACAATGCAAATAACAACAAAAAGAATCACCTAGCGCGAAGCGCAAAAAATTTTACCCTTTTTTAATGTCTTTTTTACGGTATTTTGAAAATTTGGAGTACAACCCCCTACAACCCCACCCCCCCCCTTTCGAAAAGTTTGTATGGAGTACAACCCCCCCCCTTTCCGAAATCCTGGCTACGCCCCTGGAATGAAGGTACCTATACAAGCTTTGCCAATGAAGGGGGGCGGACTACACTACCCCCTTTACTTTACTAAGTATGAAAACAGAAGTTAGGGGATTTAAAACAGCCATAAATGTATGCCACTGAACTTATAGTTTTAAAATGTATACAGTTTTACCATTAACTAGAGCAAAAGCACACCATAGTTTAGTTAGCTATATTTAAATGGCACAATCCATTGAAATTGAAAAAAAAACTAATATAAATTATTTATCAGTATAAAATTCACATAATGCGGTGAAAGTTTAAGTTTTTGGGCATTTTTATACTTTTGAAAAGCATCAAGAAGAATATTTCTGAACTTATATTAAGGTAAAACTTCACAGTTTTGACCACTTGGACTACAAGTCGCATATCAATATAAATATTAATTTTTGGCTCATAAAAGTGGGGTGCTATAAAAAGTTAAGAATCTGGGCTATCCATTGGTTATAAAAACATCACCGAAAAGTTTGTCCAGTTCGCAACAGACGTCCATGGATTCTACCTCTGAAAACCACAATAAGGCCTTTTAAAAAAAATTGATTCGTTATTTTTGGGCGAAATTTTATAATAAATTAGGGTAATGTAGGGGGCAACTTTCAGAGATGGTTTGGGTTCAAAATGATCTCAGAATTTTTTTAAATTGCAAAAAAGACTTTTTTTACAAAAATATATAGTAAAAAAAAATTCTGAAGTCCTTTTTAATTGTTTATTTTAAAAAAATGGTAAAAGCCTATATCTAACTATTTTCAAACTTCTGTTTAAAAATAACGAATCATTTTTTTTTAATTTTCGTTTAATTTTTTTTAATTGACGCCGAGAAACTACATTTTGAACCATTCCTTTAAAAGTTGCTTTTAATTGAAAATCCCAGAGGACCCAGTAGCCAAGTGGTTAGTACGTCGCGCTCGGATCCTCGGATCCATGGGGTCGAGTAGTCGCTCGACCATATTTTTAACGCCGAAAATTTTTTTTATTATTTTTTAGCTTTTTAATTTAAAAAATGTTTTATTATTTAAGATACGTTAAATAGAAAATGAAAAAATAGAATATTTTTGGTAATAAACTTTATTAATGTTTTGTTTTTTTGACATGTATTTTATTGATGTTATTTGATGATTGTGGACGATAACATTTTTTACAGAAAAATGAATGTCAAAAATTGAATCAGCAGGTCAAACTACGTATAGTAAGATGTAATTCAAAAAGATCTGTCGTCAAAAAAAAACTGTGAAGTTCTACCTTAAAACAAAAATGTAAGGGGAAAAATCCGAAAGAGAAAAAGCAAGGGAAAAGTCTTAAGGGTTTTGGGGCAAAAAATCCTCCCCGGCGGTTTGGGAATATAATTTTAGTCATTTAAAAACATTAAAAAACTTGATTTCAGGTGGGTACTTCAGCGATATAAAATCGATTAGCAAGGTTGAAGACAGTTTGGGAATTTTAAACAAAAAAAACGGTCAAGTTTACTATTTGGAGACCATTTAAAGGAAAGAACAGCCACCTAAATCGCCCAGCGGCCAGTATAATAACATCCGATTTTTTTTCTATCTGACTATTTTAGACAACTAAATAGATCATCAATTGGGTCAATATTTAAAAAAATACTCCATGTTCTGTTATAAATTGTAAGTAAAACGTATTTAGGTACGACAAAAAATCTGTAACGATAAAAATTATTTCAACTATTTTATTAAAAAAGAATTCCTTGGAAAAAGCAAACAAAGAGATAAATAATTAGCGCAGCAGGCGCAAAATTTTTTAATTTTGGTTTGGGGGAGGGGGTGTCGGCTATAATAGGGAATTTTGGGGGATATTATCCCCACCCCAACCCCCTCCCCTTGCCCACCTATGGGAGGGTGGGGGGTGTCGGGTGTACTCAGACCTGTGCACAGTCTGGAAATGCCCCCCCGTTTTATTGGAGGATTTGCCCCCCCCCGTTTTATTGCCCCAACCCGCCAAAAATTAAAATGTACCCTAAAATTTTGACGCCATTTTTGACCTATGATGACGCCATCATCGCAATTTTTTAGCAGTTTTTAGCCTATTTCAATGTACTTTAAGCAATTTCAGACCTATTTTTACCTTATTTTCGCTTTTTTTGTCCCTTTCTTCCCTTATCCCTTCTTTTTGTCTCTTTTTTTCTCCTTTTTTTCTTTCTCCCCTGTTTTCCCCCCAGTTTCAAAAAAGTTGCCCCCCGTGCCCCCCCCGTTTTGGAATTGCCCCCCCCCCCGTTTTAACCCCGGGGGGGGCAGTGCACAGGTCTGGGGGTGTACTGAACGTACACCATGGGTGCGTAGCCAGGATTTCGGAAAGGGGAGGGGTCCTCCTCCAGCTTCAGTCCTGAACAAAATTTCGAAAAGGGGAGTCCAAAGGGGTCCAAATTTTAAACATTCTAAAAAGGCTAAAAAAATTTCTGCCTTCGCGTGGAATGTTTATTCAGTTATTTATGACAATTACTTTATTATTTTCCTATTAATTTCAATAAAATAAGTCCATAAAACAAAGAAAAAAATTTTTTAAAACAATTTGATACCTTAAAATTTTCCATTTTGATCACAAACAACTAACAATAAATACATTGAATTACAACTGAGCAATGCAAAGTGCGAGAAAATGTTTTTAGAATTACTTCTTCTAACCTTTAAATTTTTAAGCTTCTAACAATGTAAAGGGGGGTCCAGCGTTGTCTTACCAAGATTACAAAACAAAGTATCACAAATCTGGAATTGGAAACCAATTCAAATATTAACAAATGCGTGTGTCCAGTGTGGTCATACCAACCAAGAGTACAAACAGAAGTAACACAAGATTATAAGTGGAGACTAATTAATTGAGCGCTGATTGAATCAAAGCGCGAGAAAATTTAAAAAAAACGTTCTATCTTCCAATTTTTATTTTTGCCGACCTAAAAGGGGGATCTTCTAACCCCAAATTCTTACCTTTGCCGACCCAAACAAGGGGTTTAGTTAGGTCTAGACCCCCCTCCCCCTGTCAACGCCTATTCTGAACACACCCTAACACACAAACATAGTCACAAACCAAATTAACAACACTCCAATAAACCCAATAGGTACTTCAAACAAAAGCACCAGCAATAATCAACAAGGAAGAAAATATCTTCCTCGCGGGGTCAAGAGAACTTTCAACCAAATCAGGATGGGGAAATCTCCTTTCTTCCACTCTAACATACACAAAATCAATCCCACACAATACACATCTGATCACCAAACTGACCGCTTTGCAAACCACAAACACACACAACACACAGTATCTTTTCACATGCACACACATTAACACCACCTTGGGACCAGAGGACCTCTGGGCGAACCCTGCAGCGGCTGCTGATCTCTTCCGAGAGTGGAAAGAGGGGGTGAGCAGCATACATGGGCAAGTTGGTCCGGAGTGGGGGGGTTAAACCCCAAATTAGGGGGGGGGTTAAAATCCGAGAAACGCAAAATACCCATATCGTTTTTTTCTGGAGTGCATTTTACCCATATCGTTTTCCGATTTTGAAGGAAAAATAGGTAAAAAACGCTAATTTTAGGTCAAAAAGCCCTTTTTATAGCATTTTTGAGCTTTTTATTGCTCAAAACATTTATTTTGACCTCAAAACTTAAGTTTGGGGGCAGTTAGAAGTCATTTTAAAGACATTTTTTTCTTCATTTTTCCAAAATTGGGGGGGGTTAACTTTTTCTCCCCCCCCCACTTCTGAGTGGGGGGGGTTAAACACTTAGACCCCCCTTCTCAGAATTCGGGGGAGGGGTTAACCCCCCCCCAACCCCCCCCCCGTGCCCATGTATGGTTTAAACCCCAAATTAGGGGTGTTAAAATCCAAGAAACGCAAAATACCCATATCGTTTTTTTTGGGTGCATTTTATCCATATCGTTTTTCTCTATTTTGAAAGAAAAATAAGTAAAAAACGCTAATTTCAGGTCAAAAAGCCCTTTTTATTGCATTTTTGAGTTTTTTTATTGCTTAAAACATTCATTTTGACCTCAAAACTTAAGTTTGGAGGCAGTTAGAAGTCATTTTAAAGACTTTTTTTCTTCATTTTTCTAAAATTGGGGGTTAACATTTTCTCACCCCCCCCCACTTCTGAGTGGGGAGGGATTGTTAAACCCCCTCTTCTCAGAATTTGGGGGGTTAACCCCCCCAACCCCTTTCCCTCGTGCCCATGTATGGTGAGCAGCGCCAGGAGCGTGCCGGACGGAAACGACCAGGGTTGAACAAAACTCTGGTTACTGGCAAACGACAACAACACACCCTACCCTACCCTCTCCTGTTTTAATCTATGGATAAAATGCGTTCCTCGGATTTTAACCCCCCTGGCTTAAATCCTTAAATTTTAACCTCCGCTCCCATTCCGGATTAAATTGTCCATGCAATATCTACAGTTTTGGACTTACCATCTGGTTCTTCAACTTTTATTGAGTCAAATCTGTTGATTTCTATGTCATTTTCTTTCTTGACAAAGCGACAATTATTTGGAATCAAACAGGAATCATAAGCAGATGTGCTATTTATACTAGCAACACCAGTAGGAAGTTTTAAATTGTCCCAAAAGCTACATTCATTGATTTTCGTTGTCATTTTTTCTAAAATAAACAAATAATAATTAATTAGTTTGTTTTTTGTTTCATTTTTAGAAAATGCATAACTTAAAATAAAATTGGTGTCACAAATTTTAGTAAAAGTGCACTATAATACCTCCATAACTTTTACTAAAATTTTGCACAAAAATATGTTATTGATGGTGCCGCATCTGAATATCACCATGATAATTGGCGCTTGATAGCCGTTCTCGAGATATTAAAGGGGGAGTTTAAACTCCCCCATACAAAACTGCGATTTTTACCAATTTTTGACTATGGTTTTAGAAAGAAGTTTTTTTAATATGGATTTTTAAGGACACACATTTGAATTTTTGACTTGTCCGCAGTTTTTTTTTTGTTTTAATTTAAAGTTTAGGCAGATTCTGATTTTCAGCGCGCTAGCGGTAATTTTAAGCGCGCTAAAAATCTGAAACTCTATCATGATAAAGTTAAGCTTGATTTTTAGGTTTTGCTTAGGCTTAGGAAATACACAAAAGGCGTTTAAAACTGTTTAGCTGACTAAAAAAGGCGTTTCCGCTTAGTTTAACCGTGTTTAAAAAATGACTTTTCAGCGCGCTTAAAAATTGGCGCGCTGAAAATTAAAAACTGCCAAAGTTTATTGCAAACCCATGGACATCCCAGTATGGACAGAAAACTACCCACCTCCAGGAAGTTGGCATGTTTTTCTGGCATGTTTTTGCATGTTTTTGCAGGTTTTTGCATGTTTTTGCATGTTTTTGCATGTTTTAGCAAAATTTATGTCCATTTAAAGATTTATACTTGAATTTAAGGCATAAAAACCTAATATTTATACAAAAAACACAACTATTTTTACTTATTTATGCTTAAAACAATTTTCCTTTCATATTAATTTGATTTTAATTATATTATTTTACCGCATGTTTTTGCAGGTTTTTGCATGTTTTTGCATGTTTTTGCATGTTTTTAAAGTTTACACGCTTATACTAAAATTTTGTAAAAAAACCAAATTCAACAACAAAAATATAAAAAATCTAACATTTTTAACTATAAATATTTTTATTTTAATTCAAGATTATTTTAAATTAGAATATTTTAAAGCAAGTTATTGATTTTTTTAAGCATAGAATCCAGTCATGGACCACTATTTGTCCAGCCATGGAGTACTGTTGTTCCAGCATGTTTTCAAAAAAAAAGGAAGTTGGCATGTCAAAAAAGGAAGTTGGCATGTTAAAAAAAGGAAGTTGGCATGTCTTAGCTCGCCTACAATTGGACGCTCGTTTTTAAACAATTTTATAAAAATCAATAAACAAGTGTTCAGCGCCTCCGAACGGGCTCATTTGAAAACTTGTGCCAGATTTTTAATTAAATTCTATAAATAGACGTAATATATCTGTTTTTCTCTTTCTCTGTGTGTGTATGTTTGTGTTGGTGTATGTATATGTGTATGTATATGCGTGTGTGTGTATGTGTTACCTACTCTTTCTCCAACCACTTTTACTGTATAAGTTTGTCTTGATATTGATACTTCTCTTTTATTGACTTATTTGGTACTAAACATTACAGTAGGGTGACTGACCTAAATTCGGCCAACCTTAATTTCGGCCACCGGCTGTTGTTTTTGTTATTCGCATAGTTATGAAATGAACTGCGTATGGCTACATAGATGATATTACAATTTATCTAGTCATACGTAGTTTCTTTCATATTTTTTGCCCCACAGAAAAAAAAAATAACGAGTGGCGGAAAAAAATGGGGCTCGCGTGTGTGAGTCACTCTCTAAAACAAAATCAGTACGTCACTGGAGTTTTGTTAAATATTATGTGCGTGCGGTTCTATAATAAATGCAACATGGTAATATAATTGTATTTTTGTATTTTTGTACAAAAGAATAGTAAAAACATAAAAAACAATAAAGCAAAGTTATAATCAAACGAAAATAAAAAAATAAAGCAAAGTTATAAATAAATAAAACAAATAAAAAATAAATAAAATTATTTAAAATTATTAAAAATTTATTAAAAATTATTATTAAAAATTATTTAAAAATTTAAAAAATAAATAAAAACAATAAAGCAAAGTTATAATCAAACAACATACAAATATAACCTTCTAATTGAAAAATTGGCGATTTCGCGCTTGTCAAAGATTGCTGTGAGTATGATTTTTTCAATTGACATTTCATCAAACTAAAAAAAAAATGCAACAGTGCTGTGTGATTAGATCAATGTATAAACAAATCATTATCATATCGTAGAAATTTTTATTTAGTGAGCAGCTGGCCAAACCAAATGCAAATTTCCTATAGTCCACATAATGTCCATCTCAGACTAGTCTACATCTTTTCTGTCTAAACATACGCCCGGGGAAAAATCGCCCCTTTTTCCTGCTCTATTCTTAGAGCATTTTTCAAGGCTAGTCTACCACTTTTTTTGAATTAAATTAAAAAATAGCCTAATATAGTTTTAGCTGCGCAATGACATATGTTTATAATCATTCCGTTGCCGAAATAAAATAAAAAAAATAATAAGAAGAAGATGAATTTAAATTACAAAATTAACCCACGTTGTTTAATTATAGTTAGTGCGGTGCAGATGCGCTCCAGACAAAGTTTACCTACGTTCTCTAAATATAGTTGGCGCGATGCCGTGCGCCAATGATTGCAATTATAATTTTTAAAGTAAAAATAATAATAATAATAATAAGATGATGAACATGAATAACAAAATTTACTCACGTTGTCTAAGTATAGTTGGCGCGGTGCCGTGGGTTAAATTGCAGTTGGCACCCCGCACCACCGATGATTAGCGGCGCGTGGCGCTCCCGCGCCACCGACGCTTATTATTATTTTTTAATAAATAAAACTTTGAATTAATTTTGTCATCAGTAATGCAAGAATTAAAAAAAAAGTACTCTGTTGTTTTTGCCGTTTTCCGCGCGGTTGAAGCAGATGGCGCTGGAAACTGGCGCCGTTTCTGCCACCAATTAAAACCGGTCTGCTATTTTTGTGCGGTTTTTATGAGGGGATGTTGGTTGTCTGCTCTGTACAATCCTTATTGTTGCCAAAAGGCTGTTATTGTGCGGTTGGGAGTTTTTATTTGTCTAATTTTCAATTTTTTATTTTGATCAATAAATCGATAACAAGGACCTAAATGAAAAAAGTGCTTCCTAAGAAAGTTGCGTAATTCCTTCTTCTTTCTAATGAGCCCATGTTTATTTTTGATCAATCAGTAACGAATGAGGAATATCGTTTTTAAGAATGGAGCGTTGGAATAATAAGAAGAAGAAGAAGAAGAAGAAGAAGAAGAAGAAGAAGAAAAAGAAAAAAAAGCAGAAGAAGGTTCTGAATTTCAAAATTTACCCACGTTCTCTAATTATGGTTGGCGCGGCGCCACGGGGCTAAATCGCCCCGTGGCGCTCCCGCGCCACCCATGATAAAT